>DWEI01000200.1:0-25674 GCA_018245875.1 Mysoria ambigua | reverse complement strand
GTTCATTTCCATAAATTCGTATTTCTACTTTCAATAAGTTTAGAGGCAACTCGCTCGTTTATTCCAATATTTAAGGGCTTACAACTGATAAGCGGTTGTATCTTCACTATTTAAATGCAATATGATTGCACATAATCCGTACATAATACTTAGATGTAGTGGCGTAGAAACCTTTCTATATCAGAGTGCCACCTGCGCAGGTGACGGCGGGTCCATAAACGTTGCACTTTACAACGAGTTCACGAGACTTTGGAAATATAAAGCTCGTTCCAGAATAACACATGTCCTTCAAGCCTAAGAGATTAGTTCCTGTAACACTTTTATGCATTTCCTATAATTCATGCACAATATTATGACCTATCGTGTATCTGTTATCAAGCTTCAAATGAAAGTATGCCAGTAATTTAGTACTTCGTTTCATAATAAAATGACTTATTTAACATTTTCGCATGGAGATCGTTATTGGTGGAATTGATGAAGTTGGAATCACAAAAATTGTTAATTATAAAAATAATAATGATCATGCAAATTAGAAAGGGCATCAATGGTTCGGACCTGTAGGAGGAATGGCAGATGAAACAAATAGACCAAACCTCACTTACGTTAATCAAAGTTCAGTTACCTCCTGGCTGATGGGGGATCGTGGTCTCTGCAATCGTCCTGCGCGTAGAAAGACAGAGATGAATGTAGAAGAAGCGCGTTGGGTTTGAAGAGATGCTTGGCACTCGTTGCTTATTGCCTGCCTTACGAGGGACCTGGCATGATAATATGATAATATTAATATAGGTACTCACAATCCCCTATAAACTCGGGTTGGATAACGAGGTTCCAAGTCTTATAAAGTTGTAGAAAATTACCTACCAGTCTTTAAACCGGCTATAAGGAACATTGGTACGCCATGTATATAATGTAGATTCAAGTACATTGTATAAACAAATAACATTTTTATCATGAATATAATGCATAATATTGTGTATAATCGGTTCTAATAACATTTTTAAAGGTCATTTCGCGGAATCATAATAAAAAAGAAAACAGAACTCTACAATTGAATTGTTTCAATATCCCGAAAAGGGAACAGACTTCAAGAAGCTCGTTCGTTCAAGTGCCGACCTAAACGAATATATTTGACATTAAAGTAAAATATTGTGATTCCATTCCCTTCATTTCGTGTGGCGCATATCCTTAGCTCTGTACGTTGAGAATAATTTATGTGTTGGTGTTTGTGCTGCGATGTGTATGATTATTACATGGAAAAATATTTCTTTACTCTTTTTTTCTTTACTAGGAACCTGTGAACATTGCGAATGTTGTGAAGATAATGGTCATCCCATACTGTTATATGTGCAATTATTACCTACAAAGAGAAATACATCTTATATATTTCTTATAGAGGGTATTCTTATAGGTAGAAGATATTCTTCTTTTTCTTATTCGTGTGCGCTTGGCAGAGCAGTGGTGGTCAGGCATATTGATTAGAGGCGGACAGCGCTACAGCTCTCCCTTCGTTTGGAACGGATGCTCGGCGGGCGTTCTCGTTAACAGATGCGTTGGTTAGAGGTTTCGTTTGGTCGGTCCAATAATAAGATATTAATCGACCCATATGAGTGATAAAATTTGTTGTTATTTCAAAATGAATGATATACGTTTCAAATCAATTAAATGTCAAATTCGCCAAAATATCTTCCTATAGAAACAGTCATATTGGGTGAAATTTGTTTATTTTGTGCTGATTTTATTCGAAATATTCAATTAATAGAACATGACAGAGATTATTTCAATACCTTTCTTTATATTTTTTTACATTTTTAGTTTATTAACAAACGAAATTTTATGGTCCTGACATATCTGTAAAATATTTGATACACATTTTCAAATTTAGATTCAATTTTAAATGCACTTAGTTTAAATATTCAAATTAAAAAACGGTTATGATTTAATGTTATCATTTAATGGTTATGCTGTGAAACTTTAAGATTCACTCGCGCTTTTAATTTAATGTTTTGTTTATGTAACACGTAATGATTAAGTACTTTAAATAATACACAGTGAGTACAATATTACAATAATACAACATTTATTGCATACATAAAGTGATAAATCAATATACACAAGACGGCAGTTTGCAGACGAAACAAATATATCGGAGTTTCTAAAATATATCGCCTCGCTTTAGACGCTAGTGTGCATGTGGCCTTATATACCTATATATTTTTGCATTTGTCGCCCCTTTTAATCTGTATTGCCTACAAAGCTTAGCAGCTTAGGGTGGGCAGTGGTTTCCTTCTACATACCGTATGCAGATGCACATATTGCATCTATGATTTGTGACATATTTACAAAACAAAATTTGTTGTAAGAGACAAATATTTCACTTCGCAATTGTTTGTTCTTGTCTTCATTAGTCCATTTCAGACCTTTGATGGAAACAAGCCTCACCCGAACAATGCTGTTGAATTTCATTTTTAATTGTTATCATTCAGTTACTATTCGGAATTTTAAACAGTTTCTTTAGCTACCTTGTTTAAACACATTCAAACAAATCAAATGTGGTCTATATTCAAAAATCGCTTTAGGATACGCACCGTAAGCCTTTCGAATATACTGCCGCATCAACTGCCCAGTTTCATGAATACAGGATGAGGTTACGCCCCAAGCAGATGTCTTTGTTACTTTTATAATTCCATTCCTGAGAGAAATATCGAATATAGATACTTTTCACACTTCCACTCTCGGTATCCGTATTATAATATCAAAGGCCATATGAAGAAAACATTGATTATGATAAATGGTAGTCTGGTTCTGCAATGATCGACAAGAGAAATAATGAAACCGCCCAAATCCTACAACTTGAATACTCCAATCAAAGTTTAGTTTTTTAGCTTTAGTTCAAAATTTGGGAATTAGCACACACTTATTCTAAGGCGGGTAGGTATATTTATTCTACGAAACATGTTATAATGAGAGCAATGCTAAGTTTTAAAGATCAAAATCTATACACTGTTATGTTATATTCAAAACCATCTAATATCATAGTAAATTGTATAATACGTACAACTTTTGACAAAACAATTGTATTTTTAGTATATTTCATACAAGTATCTATAATTTACACGACACTATGAAGCTTCTAATAAAATTTATATAAATGAAATTTAATGGTCACGTCTATAAATTTCAATTTAAAACATTATAATCATAAAGCATTATTAGAATATATGAAATATAGCGAAGATGAGCAGTGTAGAAGCACCCTAACATAGCGCGTACGGAATTTCGCGCCCTTATTGCACCCTGCAAACGGGGTAGATAAGGGAGGTGCACTCCTTACTACGAACAACCCTTCATAGATGGGGCTACTGTATATTTGTAAATAGACACTAGTCTACGTTTTGTTGGATAGATGCCGCTGTGGTCAAGTCAAAAATTGCATATTTAATACAAAATTAAAAATAAAAATAATTATTTTTTTTAAATAATTTCAAATTTCTCATTAAACGTATTTGGGACAATTTAATCATATCAACAACCTAGCCCATCAAGTCTCCTATAAAAATTATAAATACCTCAAACACGGGTTCCCAAACTATAGTGCAATTAAGTAAGAAATATCAATTTCGAATTAAAACCAAAACTTTGAACAACAGAACTCAGGTAGATTTTACTCCTTTCCCTCAAAATGGACACGTTTAACCAACTTTCAAAACAAACGTAACGCAACGGGAATCTCTTTGTGTTCGGATATTGCATAATTACCGGTAATATAAAAGACATTCTTCGCATTCAATAGACTCACAAGTTCGTACGTTACACAATCGTAACCCGTTCACGCAGGTACCGCGCCGACTGGGGCAATTATAAAGTCAACGATAAAATTTACTTTTTCGAAGAAAAAAAGGCGCATCATTATTGCCAATTGTTTTCATTGTACGGATTTTCAGACGCGTTTAGGACATGCCCTCACGCTAAACTGCTTACGATGAGCGATGAAAGTATTACAACTATGTACCTACATCTATATGCATTGTCTCGTAATATTTTCATGAATGTCCTTGAATTATGTGTATTACAATATTTGAATGTTTATATGACAAATAGTGAATGAAAGTGTTAACTCATTTTTCTTAGAAAATGTAGTTTTTAAGTCATAGAAAATTATGATTAAAACAATTTTTCCAAAAAAATACATACAGTTTTCTTTATAACCCCTTCCATTCCTAATTTGCTTATCATTAAAAATAATAATTCGTTTTATACAAAACGGTACTTATAAGACTATAAGTAATGTTTTTAAATCGCAACAAGCAATCTGTTAGTGTGAAAAGTCCCTTATCCCCGGTGGTAGAAAAAAAGTTTGCGTGGTGAACAATTGCAGACATTCAATACCGTATTGTTGATATTCTGCTTTGCTTCATCATTATTATCACTTTAGCGGTAAATTGGTGGTCGAACCTTTACCTGGTGAAGGTTTCTTAACATACTAAAAAAAAGAAATATAAAATGTCATTACGCGTATTTCTTTACATTTTTCAAAATCAGAAAATGACACCTACGTATATAACTTTATCCAGCAACGTTAATTAACGATACACTCAATGAAACGTTTATTGGAGAAACATATACCAACAAAGTAACTTGACCTGACCCAACTATAAAGTATTATTTTAGTTGCAACACTTTCATACCGAGATTCCTGTATTTACATAAGTGTGATGGCGAAAACGCATACTTATATCAATGTCAATAAAGTCCATTTTTTACAGTTCCAGCAATGTGTATTTCCTATTTGATATCTTAAAAGCAATCTCATATAGGCTTAAGTGTTTCGCGTATCGGTACCGTTGAACGTCTTGTCCAACTGTACAGTCCTGTACAATACGAAAAAAAATTGCACAACGTAAAACCATAAAACCATTACACTATTGCCCAACCCTTTGAGGTGTAATAAATATTTCTGTCACTGGCTGTAATCGCAGTGTTAAAATGGAGATGGAATACTGTATCTTATTTGAAGGCAGCAGATTCTTAATTTGAATGTGTCAGTAATACAAAGGAAAGTGCTTAGGTGCCATTGTAATAAGTTAACTGTGAAAGTAATTATGAAGAAAGAAGCGTACTGTGAGCTATAATCACAGGTGCTTCGAGTCAAAAACCCCAAGTTCTCCTCAGTATAGATTCGGTAACAAAACTGTGCGTTATATGTGTTGTGCTAGTGATATTCGTGACTGGTTGGATATTCATATTCACAGTAATTATATACTGTGACGTTAATGAGTCTAACAGCTCTTTTATAACGGACAAAGTAATAAATGTTTATGTTCCCAGATAACAGAACGATCATTTTTTTTAAAAGTTTGATTTAATATCGATGTCTCGGTATAACATATACCTAACATTGATGAACGAAAGGTAACACAAATTTGAAATATTTAAATAAGGTAAATGACAGTTTTTTTGTTATGTTCATAGTATTAACTCAATATGTCACTGCTAATTGTGTAGTCTATTTATTTATAATTTGTGATTTAATTATTATATTTATCTATTTTAATCACTAAACAGCAAAATTTATATACAACTGTTCTATTTTGTTCCTAGAACGCATGTACTTACATGCAGCGCATGTGCATACAAAAGTCCGAAAAGATGATGCTATATATGTATATCCGTAGATAACATACATTATGTAAGTGTCATGTTTAGTTACATACATTTAAACAGTCACAATAATGGTCGACGTAAAGCATTTAAGTTGCTATCAAATCACATCAAACGGAAACAGAGCTCTCACCTCCGCTAACGATATCAATTTAATATGGCGCTTAGATATCAATAAAAGCATTTCTGAGGTTGCATCGCCGTAAACTGTCCTATAAAACGTTTTACGATCCATACGTACACACATTAGGCAGATACAAACATCGATAAATCATTATTAATATGCGTTATAAACAAACTGGCGGCAAGGGCCCCGGGCGCGGTTAATAATTTTACGACATTTACGACCTTGAAATGTCATGCGAATTTTATTGGTGCACTAAATTAAATTTAGAACAAATTGATTTATGTTTCCCGTGTATCGGTACTCAACGGTTTCACATCGCCTCTATCAATCAATGTGTACTAAATTTAATTAACAATGTAATGCTTGTAGTTACGTAATGTTATTTCGGTTAGATATTTTCATGTCAAGGGGCTCTACATTGTGATGTGTAAAGAAAAATCTAGTAAAGATTAAGCACTTAAAGATATAAACGCTTAAATAAATTGCAAGTTTAAATGACAAGTATATATTATAGCCATATTAACTACATATACATATATAGGTCAGCAATCGCCTGCCTACTACAATGCAGCTCTCTAAAGATCTACTTTATAATCAGATATCTGGTAGTAATGATGTATCGAAAACTGGTATTTTTGTAACAGTTTTCATGTAAAAATGTTTAAACCTTTCAATAACTACATGAAATATAAATGAATTTATGACACGGTCCAATAATATCATTTATTATTTATATATACATAGGTACTAGAATGTGGGTTGCAAATTATTGCGTAATTGTATCATTTGATATTACTGCATGTGTCATCTGTAGATTCTTTATTGGCAATTCGAAGTGTGTCGCGAAGTGAGTCAGGTTATGTGCATATGAGGTATTCCGAATATTTTTGTAAAAAAAAATATTAGCACATAAAACCTTTCAGTGCTTATAACGTACATGAAACATTTTTTTCATTTGATACTTATTAAACGAATTGTAAAGTACCTACACTTAGAACGATTGATTAGTAGAGGCTTAGAATCTTTACTAGTATTTGTGAGTGATGTATCGTGAAAGCCACACCCTCAATTCTATGATGGTTCCTGAAGGTAACTAGTGAAACGTGGGAATGTATTCTTCTGCCTACTTCTTCGGGGATTACGTGTGACGATTTGATTTTTTAGGATGTTAAGTAAAATATTATGATTTCCTTGTCTCAGTCCACTGTTGAACATATCTATTTTTTTTTACTTTCTAAATTCTGTGCATGTCATATCCACCTTTTTTGACCTTTCTCAGATTGCCATTTACTCAGATTGGCTATATGGCTAAGGCATCCCCAAGGAATAATTGACGCTCTTGATGTTCATCTCACATTTGCTATACCTATAAAATCTCTTACATCTCGGCGCCTTCATAATGTACACTCAGGATTCGTTATTGAAATGAATTTTGTTTAATTACAATAATGAGGCAGTTTAAAGTACCGTGTACCTATAATCGATAAATGATGTGGCAATACCAATTCACGTTACAAAGTAATCGAACCGACGGAGTGTCGTTTTCGAAGCGCACATAGGTGTTCTATTCTCATTGCTGGTGTGTTTTGAGTGATAAATTCCGTTTTACGGCCAACGGTGGGCGTAATCGATAATGTCGGAGTCACATCTCGACTGTCGGGCCGGCCGCTACGAGTATATTATGACTCATTAATTTATAATGTTACCTTGTATTATAAACTGAGATGTCTAGTAGTTGAGAATTTAAAAAATATGTAAGTGTATAAAAGTTGCTACCGAGTGAAGATAGTATAATACGATTTTCATTGTCTTCTAATGTTTTTGCATGAAAGTCATTTTGCACCAGATTGTAGAGTTGCCGTCAACGTTCAAAGTACATTTCACTCGTTTGAAAGTCTGAATTAAGTCTTAAATTTAATCTAGACGTCACGATAAAGAGTTCACGATCTAATATGCTATGTAAGGATTATAATTAAACTAACATTCCCATACCTATAAACATTTTTCTAATAGTAGAGTCTAGTGCTGCACGTATCCATTGGGAAATCAACGGCTGTACTCCTTTTTTTTTCATTTAAGTTAACGATACGAATACGAAATGGAAACGTACTTGGACGCGAGCGAAACCTCGCTATTGAATATTTCACTTGGAATCGATACCGCGCGAGAGAGCAGTGTCATTATCAAGTCCAGATCTGCTTCGTGTTAGAGACGAGCGTCGGTGTTCAGGTTTAACACAACACATACGTATGTATGTATTCATTGTAAATTACATACGCATAGATTCAATTACCATTTACTTTTAAACCTACATCTACAATAATGTAAACCTGTCTGCCAAATCTAACTTAACTGTGTATTATGATTCGCTAGGTTGGCAGATTATGGTCGTTACCCCTTCTGGAAGAAAACCCGTGTTAAAGGGGTTGAAAGGTAAATAAATAAAATAAATAAAGGTTGAAAGGTAAATAAAAATAACTTACTTAGGTAATTAACAAGTATTCGTAATGGACTCTATTATTTATTTACTAGTATGGAAAATCATGAAGTTTTACCAGTTACGTTTAAGCTTCATTAAGGAATCGGTGGTGAGCCTCTTGCCATACAAGGAACACATATCTAAATTTTGAGCTACTGTTAAAAAAATCCAAAAGTGTGGAACCCGGAATTTGAACACGGGACCACTCAATCGGCAGTAATGCGTGCAACCAACACGACCAACGAGGCAGTCTAACTATTTATCAGTAAACCATTTATAAGTTAACGAAGTCATGTTCGAATAACTTACGATCTTTTAGTGATGAATCATAAACAATATGTTGGTATGTAATAACTCCTGCGTTCTCGGAATGAGATTATATCTGTTTGTGTGTTTTATATTTCTTCCATGTTACAAAATACCAAGGAAGGAACACATTTTATATTTACGATTTAGATCTTTTAATGGATACCTTCAAAATAAACTCCACTAAAGTACCTAACTATAAATGAAATAAAAATATATGAACAATAACAATTACTGTCAGTCCTCCGGAAACCATTAATCGAACTTAATCGGAAATTAACTGGAACTCAGTAGAAATTAGTTCAGATTTATGCATAATTTCTTATATGTCTTTCGCTTGCCACATTTCACTTTAGCACTCACAATACCTCATCAATTTATAAAGAAATGTATTCATAAGTTTCAATTTATAGACATATGCGTACAGGTATATCAATGAAATTGTGCGCCAGTGTGTCCGTCGTAATATAGAGTCTACACATACGCCTCCCAAACAAAGACAGACGAAAAGAGAGCAAATGTAACAACTTGTTATATACCTACACAGAACATAAACCGTCCGCAGATAGTCGGGGCCCAAAAACAGTTATTAGCCAGATGGCTAGTGGCTCTGAACTCTACCTACTAGTTTCCCCATAACCCCAACCAAATGGCGAAGACTGTGGAAACCAATTTAAACTTGGCGACCGACTGGTTAAAAAGCAAAAGTATTTTCAACTTTACCCATCTTGTCTCGGGGCCTTTTATTTTTACTTATTTTACAGCCGGCCCTTTATGAGGTCCGGCCATGACGCGGACCTTCGCCAACTACTTATTAGTATAGCTATATTGTATTTTCTGTTAACTTAGAACCCACCGATATAACTTGAAGTCCTAGCTTTCAAAATAACCTGCAATCTTTTGTCTGTCTGTTGCACGAAATATGTAAACGTAAAATATTTTATGTGCGTAGAACATATTATACTACACTCATATTTTTCACATATTCTTTTGTGAAGCGAACGAGTCGGTCGTTTAACTACCACTACAGGGTAAATGACTGGAAATATGCAGACAGTTAAATCATCCACTATCGTACCGACGTATTTCACCTTAAAGAAACGGCAATATGCTGAACACCTATTCCATAGTGGGACTTAAATGTATCTGTTGTTTGGGAGTGTATTAGATTCTCTGCCTACCCCTTCAAGGTTTATCGGTGTTATGATGATGATGCGTTTCACCCCAAAAAAAAACTAAAAAAAACTACATAGTTTATTATACCTATAAATAATATCGAACATCAAAACAAAACCTTACAAATTGCATGTTTCTAAACAGCCAACTTTAAAATACCGAGCTGGTAATGTCGAATTGCTTGCTAAACTTCGCCAGTTACTTTCCTAGAGTAAACGGAGTTAAATATTCAGAGCGCGAAACAATTTAAGCCGAGCGATTGTAGAAAATTGGAAAACTTCTAAGACAGATAACGGCGCACGTGCCGGTCGGTAACGGCCTTAATTACAAGCCCTTCATTACGTCGCCAGTTAACAAACATTCGACAGTTTACAACTATCGTATCTTGCTTGCCGTATTATCGTATCGTAGCCGTTGTTATCGTATCGTATCTTTCTTTTTATCGAACGTAGCCTCACGCATACATTTCCCCGAAAAGGTACATAGGGGAGTATGGGATTGCCACGGTTTGCCAGTTAAGTTGTACGCTCCAGCGTGTAACAGAGGGTGAGCCTTTTGCCATACACCGGGAACAAAGCCACGCTTTAAGCTACTAATAGGAATATCAAATTAGACAAACCCAATTATTCCCGATCCGGGCATCGAACCCAGTACTTCTGGTTTAGCAATCTCTCTTACAACCATTTGATCAGCAAGGTAGAATTTTTAGTAGTTCCAAATAACTTATATTGATCGGCATTGAGCACAAATGTGTTATTGTATCACCAAGTCGGGTCTCATGAAGTGTAGGCAGGCAACGCCGAAATATAATTAAGCACAAATTTATATTAATAAAATTCAATAAGAAGACTTTCAAGCTATATGATTACATGAACATAAAAAATATAAACTTGTAACTCTAAATTACATTATAATGCTTTAAATGCTTCTTTACAATATGTGAATAATAAAATCCTTATTAAAATTCAAAACTTTATGTTTAAGGTTTCGAATCAAACGCTTTCTGTATTAGTTGTGTCGCTATGTCATCTCTGGTCTGCGTGTGTTCTCTTTAGAGACTGTGTAGCAATGAGCACGCTTCCTAGCAAAGTTAGCTCCTCGCGAAGTATCGACGCGATAAGCCGTATACGGAGTTTCAATTAGTCCAACGGTAATTAGCGTTGGTATTGACGGCGCCGAAGTTCGGTCTTTGTAAATAAACATTCCATAGTTCTGAATACTCTATAAATGTCTCTCTCTCATAATTAATATACAAAATATCCTGATAAACACGATATTGTAGTAAAAAAACTCCTAATTCAGGTTTCATGTAGGTACACTAAATTTAACGAGCTATACCAAGCAAGACAACCAATAAATAATCTACACAATTTTTGTCTAATATAAATGACAAAACCTAATCAAATCTTGTGTTACCGTAGGTATTACGTCCCCTTAATATGAGCCTGACGTTCTATTACATAAGGAAGATATATAAAACGATAAATTTATGAGATCCGATGCAATTAGTATGTAGACTAGTTCACTTTCTTACAAGCATGGACATAGTATAAACTCAACGAAGTTTCAATTAAAGAAACTGTAATTACCTGTCGGCAACGATGTAGACGGAGATTTCTCTAATTAAATCGTTTCACTTTTATCGTTTATAGAATCTACTTCATTTTTGTACACCCCTCTTTACATCACGCTTTGATAATCTTAACCCATTCCGGGGAATTTCAAATTCTATTAGCATAGGAATTTAAATGGCAAAGGAAAGGAGGAGTATGAAATGGGCGTTTTTTCTCCGCCCGGTAATAGCATGATCAGAGCACTCTCGCCACGGTGCGCGCGCCCCATACTGCCAGTACGTGAATCCCTTTATATGCTTTCATACTGTTTCAGATTTAAATTCAATGTGTCCTTTTTTAGTGATTTTAATATCTTTTATATAATACAATAAATCGTTCATTTTTGGTAACCCTATCTCTCGTGTTTCGTACAACGAAATTGCCATAGATAGACGTATGTCATACAATATATACGTCAATAAACGTTACAAGGACGTTGAACGAGGAAGCCGCAATGAAACCTTATATTGGCATGTAGAAAAATCAGAAGCCAACAGCTTTGTGATTGGGTCATATTTTCCCATGAAGTTATTGCTTAATTACGTGTGTAAACCACATAAAATACGCAATGTATTCGACCGTAGTTCCGAATGCGCGTACATACTAGAGCTACAAAACGGTTGTTATTAATTAAAAACACCATGTTCGCTGTGGGTACTTCTTATGTGTACTAGCTATGACGTATACTGAAGCCGCGTCCTTGTGCGCGTCGCGCTCTTAATAATGGTTAATAGCTTTTGTAATTTGTTAATGACATTCGTGTAGGAAGTTCATTTTGTTTTGTGTTCATTTGTAAAAAATAATTTTACAACAACAATAATAACATTCCAAGAATACGATTCAAATTGTTACTACCGTACCAATGACCGGATTAAGATATTATAATATTTTTTTATATTATTATTTCAGGAACTTATAACACTTCATAAATATTAAAATCGATTGCCGGAATCGATATTTAAATGCGCGCTGTTGCTCGACCATATCGAAAGGTTTCATATTGTACTAAAGTTTTTGAGCCTTGTCTTTGTTAAGGGCCAAAATTACATCACTTATTTCTTTATCGTGTCGGACCAACACGCCATTTCAAATTTTACGACACAATCAATAGAAATGTACGTATGCTGGCCCTCATCTGTTATTCTTTCACACGTAAAAGATTAAGATATTAAAATCGATAGCCATCAACGGCAATTGTGAATTAGTCAGGCCGGGCTCTGATGGTGGCCGATGGGCGATGAATTCGTTTTTAATCACGACACGTACATACGAGTACGTAATAGTAACAGAGAGATTCGTGTGGGCGAACGGCCACGTGGGGCAAGTTACCCCTCTATTAGACTGACGCCCGAGTTCGGAATCGGGCGGATCGTGTCGGGCGTCATATTGCCGTGACGGCTTTTAAAATATGCTGACAATTCCGTCTCGCGCCTTTATTACTTAGGTAACTCACTACACGCCCCCTTTAAATGTAACTTCGTAAAGTTTATAAACAGATCTTTACGTTTAACTTTCGAACGTTGTCTACCGTCGAAGAGAATAATTATTGACGTAAAAAGGTCGAAAATACATACCCGTGTGAGATTGAACTGCTGTTGTGTCTTGGACTATTTTCATAACTGAAGATTGTCGAACGGGACCGGCTCGTGTACCGGTCGACGTGACTCTTCCTCTAAATTTAACGGCCACAGTAATAGCTTCGACATTTTTGTCTTGCGGCGCTGATTCCCATAAAAACGTTATTGTGCACAAAGATTTGTATGGCGCTTGTTAAATTTACGACGCAATAAGGAAGTGTCAATTCAAGGCATATTTTGACGAAAGGATTGAATGGTTCATTGTACTAGCGTTTTTTGTTG
Source organism: Mysoria ambigua (assembly GCA_018245875.1). Classification (NCBI taxonomy): domain Eukaryota; kingdom Metazoa; phylum Arthropoda; class Insecta; order Lepidoptera; family Hesperiidae; genus Mysoria; species Mysoria ambigua. The sequence continues at coordinate 12,456 of DWEI01000200.1, read as the reverse complement.
CTTTTTTAGGGTTTTTGTCCTGTTCGAGTTAATGTCGATCCGCTATTGTCGTACGTGTCTATTGTCTCTCTTTAATATTTTATTACTTGTTTCCATAATTTTTTGAAGTGCTTTTTGTTATGTTATACAACACAACTTAGGAATGCATACGTTCGTATTATTTTCATTCGATATATTACTTCGAAATATGTTAATCCATTACATTTTTTTACTGAAAAAATAATTTAATTTAAAAAAAAAATGATACACAAGTGTATCTATTTGAAAAAGTAAAAAGGTTTTTTCCCGACCTATCACACACACACACATCTATATTATATACGCCGTTGAAAAATGTCCGAAGCCAGCGCGACGCGGGACATTCGTTTTGATATATCGCATTAGGAGCGGACGGGATGGGCAGGGCAACAAAGGCACTGCGCTGGCTCCTCCTTCATCAGGTAGGAATGGCGGCGGTTTGCCCTTAATAACAATAATAATAAATCTTCGCGATGCATTTTTAATAATACACTCATCCGTCGCGTACGTGATATGAAAATTGCTCGTCGCCACGTCGGGCCCACGTCCATTTGCGAGCGTGGCAATTGCATCCGCATCGCATGCATTGTCTGCATTAAAATTTCATCCGCATGCAACGTATACACTATGTCGGTTTGTTCGTATCTCGTTATTATTTTTTTTTACTTTTACTCAAATCATGTCCTTGTATTTTAATATTGCATTTTTATCAATTGCAATATTTTTGCTGTCTTAATATACTCTTATGTATAGATAGTGGTTTAATTATTTTATTTTAATCCGAAGGGGTCTCCGTAACCGGCGTGCTTGTGTAAAGGGAACGATGAATGTAGAATTAAAAATTTAGCCCTGCGAGGCTTGAAATATTTCTAACTCAGTACTCTTCGCCTATGTGGCAAGAGAGCTGGCGTGATTGAAACATAATAAAAATAACAAAAAAAAATTATCACAATAAACTAAGCGAAGCCGCGGCAAAAGTGTTCCACGTCATACATCAGTCCATTGCGTCTGATCGTGGACGCCGGCCGCACTGAACGGGTGAGGTCGGCCGCGCGACTGCACGCGTCCACTTGTCATGTTACAACCGTCGATCCGATGCTTCGTTCTCATGGAATTATAATTTTTAATCGGCGACAACGATCGGCACGCCATGCTAGCAGGGGACGCGAGGGAGGACACCGAGGTGACTTTGAGATCAACTCAATTGTATATCGAATTGAGAGTTTTAATTAGTCTCACGCTTCTTTTAAATTTCATATAAAAGGCCTCTAATCGTCACCGATTTCAACAATAATCAGAGCATAAACGTTAAGGTACGACGAAGATCGACCATTTTCGAGTTGTATTGCTCCCATGGCTGCCGCACATTGATATTGATCACTATACTAACGCTCTTCGTAAACTATAAACATGTTGAAATTGAAATTTCCATAAGCTACGTAGCAACGATAACACCTCACGATCACCATCACGCCTGTAATCTCCGAAGAAGTAGGCAGATGAGTGTAGTATACTACCCGCGATTCATCAGTTATCAGACACCGGACAGACAGACAGACAGACACCGGAGTCATTCTGACAACTACGCCATCGTAATTATTCCTGTTCGTTACTTATTGTAGTCCTTGCGTATATTCGTCGCACCTATGATTTGTGTAAGACCAAATTGTCTAATGTAATGTGTTCTATTATTAAATGAAACAGTGATCGTTCTGTTGTGTAAACTCAGATAAATAAACGAATGAAATGTAATATAGGTACGTGTTACATCCGTCCTGGCAACATCTTCGCGCGTCACCCGTCCCGTACTGTGTTATTTACAGCAATAATTGACGTTCCTCACATATTTCGATATATTGTCGCCATACGATATAGCATCGTTCGTTCGATTCATACGTGACATATTTTATGTATAGGTATTCCAGCGAATCGGTTCTCACAGTTAGCGCACGTAGGGAATAGACTGTCTAGAATGTGATGTTCTTAGTGTTTTTTGCACCAGAATATAAAATAAGCTAGTTTTATATGAAAACATCTCCAAATGTATACCTACCTCAAAAGTGAATTTTCCCTTACAGTTTTTATAAGTTCCAAAGAATTCATATACAGAAGCAGCGAAATTCAATTTGCTCCGCTTCCGTGACTCCAGATGCTACCTAACTAAATCTAAGTGAAACTAAATTGAAAATTTTATAAGACGTCGAATCTCCCTACATCCTAGCACCTACCGTCTACTGGGTTCCAAATTTAAAATAGTACGCAGAAATAAGTTTTACATAATAGATTACTTTCCTTTTTCTTTATATTTTATCGTGGACACAAAACCGTTTTAATAAATTAAAGTCGACAGCCTAATGACAATTCATATTATACAGAATCAATTAATATTCCTACGTATAAAGGTAAGACACGTCAAGCAGCCGGCACTCAGGATTTCTCTCTATAATTATACGCAAGTAATTTTAGGTTTCGCAACCTAGTTTTACATCTATTAGTACTAGTAACCAACTATGATTCCAAAGAAAACAACAAGAGATAGATAACAAACTTATAACAGGGTCAAGACCTCATTCATAAAACATGTTCATTACAGGCATTTTGCTTGTACATTTTGCATTATGGAATAAATAAATTTAAAATATAAATACGTAACAAATAGATTATTTAAATACAAATAGTTTCATCTTGGTATGCAGTAGAAGGTTACGCCGTACCGTATTTTGTCGCCATGGTTGTAATGAAATATATCTTTTTATATTATTGTTACCATAACATGCCGGCGTGTCCCTAACAGGGCAGGTAGAGTGCATCGAGGGCCAACAATCCCTATTGTCACTAGACTTGTTTCTTTTACTTTCATCACTATTTTCACTCACGCTGGTTCCATCTGACCTTTTCATTGTACTAACATTAACAGTAACACGCTAAATACAATAATTTGTGTACATTTTCCCAGAGGTAGTCGAATGTAGAGAATAGGTAGGTGTAGGTGTAGGTAGAGACGCAGCTCATCCACGGACGGATACACTCGCCCGCTCCACGAGATCCGGCTGTCGTTGTGATGCAAATGCGTTCGTTGTCTGTCTCCAAATTACCCCTCCGGTCAAACGGGAGCGACCGATGACCAAAGCATTAGAGCCCACCCCTTTTAAAACCGTATCGACCCTACTAACCAACTGGACGCAATTTACACCTTTATCGTTAAACATTAATGACCACAGTCGCTTGTAGCCACGCGCCACGGACACGCGCCGGCATATTTCATACAGATATAGTGTTATGAGTGTTGGTAATGGTGGTACGGTGAGATGTTGGAATGGAGTAGCAATTGTGCGGACAATAATTATGGGACACTATAGCGGATAATAACCAGACATGGATAATATCTTGCGATTCTCTAAATTGTTGTTGGCATCCACTTTGTGCACGTGGCGACGCGAATGTTATGCGCATCTTGATGGTGACAGGCATTCATAACGTTAGCTGTGGTGAACACCGACAATTGGCACAAATAATTGTATACCTTTTTGTATCATATACCTTTGAAAACACTTGAAAACCGCCCGTGAATAATATGTGTTTTTTATACTACATTCAAGTTATATTTTAGTTAATAAACAATTATAAAGAATTTCCATTATTTATTCATTTTAATGATAATACAGATAATTTAAAAACATTTATAGGCATATAAGGTAAAATATTTAAAATGTTCCAAGTATGAAATATGTGTTCTGTGTTATAAGTAATAATTTTAAAATAACGAAGTATTTGCATACATTATGTAGCGGCGAATAGGTAGGTGTGGCAGAGGAGCTCGCGGTCTTAAAAAGAACTGGTTCATATTTAATAGGTTCAACTTTCTTTTGAACGTATTTTGCACACAGAAGGATCATTGTTGTTTATAAAACACGTTATATCGATACGCCTTTATAATACAACATTTACGGTGGTTCATTTCACACGTTGAATCATTTCGTGCCGCTGTTATTCGCTGTGAAACGGCGTCCGTAAATATGATAATATCGTGTCAGTTACAAACTTGTATCCAGCCTGTAATTATTGTTTTTTATCGCGAAATAACAATGTGATATAAATGTACAAATATAGAAGAGTATATTACATAACTATATCTACGCCGATCGTGATTTCGAACGGACTCCCTGTGAAACAGTGGTCCTTTTTACGGCGGCCCCGGTAAATGGTGCATAAACGTTTCTAGATAATGTACTCGTATTGCGGGATCTTTTCATACTAGTTTCTATGTAAGTGAAGATAAAACGGAAACAAAACGACGTGTTTAACCGACGCGATCTCCCTCGGGCGCAGTTTCCTCGCAATTTCACAAAACTCGCCAGATACGTACATACACACAGACCGCTGCCTCGATTATATACCAGAGTCAATATATATAAGTAGCCATTGCGGTCAAAAGAAAACACTTTACGGTGTCCTAGAACTTGTTAGCGCAAAAACAACTGGAGTGAAGCTGGGTATTTTCCATGGGCTAACTGGAAACTAAATTCCTAAATCCATACACATATAAAAGACATTAATGTTTCCGTTAATGCGTTTCGCCAGCACTGAATGTACGAGAAGAGTTAAAACTCAGGATTAAAGTATAAAAAGTTTTAATACTGTTGTTGTGACAGGAACTGAGTTAGTGGTTTGTATTTTAAGGCTACGAGCCTCAACCCTCAATTGGCTAGTTTCCAAGCGGTCGTACGAAGAGTTCCAAGCATTTACCCAAGCGGCTAAAGTGTTTACCTAACTCTTTTACGTCATCATTATCGCTGTACGGATAGTTAGAAAAATAAATATTTTACCTACACTAACAGTATCGTAACATTAAAAGAATGTTAGGAATTCGAAAAGTGAAACTTTCATATAGTTGTACTTATAACGTGCATAGTTACCGGCGTTTGCGCTGATTATGGAAATATTCTACGCATGTTAAAACATAAATAAATCAAACATTTGAGATAACAGAATAACATTACAAATGACCTACTATAAAACATTTGGATATAACGATTTCCATTTGCAACGACCTTCCACAGCTCCCGCGCGTTTAGCGCAACCAGTAAAAATAAACGACGATCAATGAAAACTCGCAGGCCAAGAGTGGATGGTCTTGAGATTCTCTCTACACAGGCAAACACCGGGCGGTATTATTTAAGCGGGCCATATCGATTTATTTTATCCAAAACTGCCTCAATTATGACATTAAATCAGATAATAAAATCTATAAAATGTTCATCTTAGACGTTAGAATCGAATAACTTTATTCTATGGCGGTGCCGCGTGAAAAAATATATCGACATGGCCGTATTCGGTGGTTTTTTTTTCTTTGTTTTGTTATCCTAGACATTGGAAACAGGTAAGGTGTGGGAATAAGGACGGACAGGGCGATCCTGCATGCTTGGTCAGACACAGATAAATTATTTTGGTTTAAGCTCTTCGCTCGACTGCTATCCACCTATCCATGTACACAATAGCCCCAGTATAGTAGACTTCAGCCAGTACAAGTTATGTAAATCACCTAGCAATAAGTTCAGTATTTAAAGCTCCGAGCATTGTGTATTGGATGGGTGATTATTTTTGCGGTTTAATTTGCAATCGAGTTGCAGGCTATCGTAGTGTTTTTGTCGTGAAGCTACTGTACGAGTAGGTACATCTGTACGTTATTTTAGTGCACAGATAGTACACGGACTGCGCACAAAAAAAAAAGTTAACAATATGTGTTTTGCGCGCGATATTTCATTGGCAAGTGGCAATTTGCGAACGAGGAATTAAGAAAAATATAAATTTATCAATGTTACCATTCAATTTACGAGGTTATTATTCTAAGGCGTGTTCTGTTAAAGCATTGGCGGTGATCCAATGTGATGTACAAGGTGTAACCGTCGTTTGGAAATTGAGAGTGAACATTTAATACATCAAGATTATTTTAAAGCGGTTCAGTTAGTAGTGCCCAGGGCGAGCGCAGACAACCCAGCATCTTTAGTGGCAGCGTCGTAATAATTAATTACGCGAGAACTTACTTTCGCATTAGCGTGATCTCGTTAACGCAAATATCAACGTGAAGTGGGCGAGTTCGATTTATAACACGCACTAAATATAATATTACACATTTGGAACCGATGCAGTTTATGTTTGTACATCAGCGACATTGCCACATAACGCTTATATAGGTACTTGTACGTATTCTCGTACACAAGCATTTCATCCAACATCATTACAGATACTTGGATGTACACAATTATTTAATTGGTGCAAATTACATACGCCTGTTACAAGTTCATTAGCTCAAACCACTAAAGTTTTATTAATTTTTACGTATGTATGTATGAGTTTCCTTATTTCATCTGTAATTTATTTGTATACATTAATTAAAATTAATAAGAATTAGTAAATATACAAACCAAAAATGTATTTATGGTTTCATAAAATTGTATTTAGTCCTGTTTAGGAAACACTCACTCCTGTAAGCAAACGCTAAACCCATCCACTACGGTCGTGAAAAAATTCTGTTGTCTCTCCACATTAAACAAAGTTACCATAAATACTATACTGAGAATGAATCTATATAGATCTTTTACCAGATGTGCATCGTCAACAGCAACCACATTTTATTATGGAAACAATCGATTTACGGTAGAAACTTCTAGTTAGATTAACATGCGAACCATATAATTATTACCACTTAAATACATCTAGATATACAGACATAGATACATATAAAATTTGAAAAAAAAAATGACGAACATATAATCGCTATACATATATAATTGGCGTGTACCTACACTGTATTTAGGTAATAAACGTAGACGGTAAAGCCGCGGTGAATAACATAGTTCGCCGATGTACTCAATATCGGCGGCCGGTACGAGATAAAGAGGTCATTAGCAGCGGAGGTACGGGAAAGGGCTGAATTTGTGGCGGCCACGGGGTCATTAACTGACAATCTCTTTAAATCACTTGTAGATCCTCCCCGGAGACCTCCCGGCTTATTACTGAGGGTGGGCCCGAGCGGTCGTAAGGTATTAAGAAATTTTAGCGCGTGTATTATAGAGGATATGCCTTCCAACTACATATCGTTACGTAGGTGTATATATTTCACACTGAACATGTAATGTAGGTGCTCTGGTCAGTTCATGAGTTGTGTTACTCAATCTGCGCGAAACTGCCTATATTATGAACTTTTAATACGCAAAAATTTACAAGGAAAAAAATGCCTTGTAAATGTGTAGTCAATTAGATTGTCTCTTGTTAATGGATACGAAAAAAATATTTTGAATATTGTGAAACATCAAAAACGAAAGCAGAAAGACGTCATTTTGTAACAGAAAAGATAACATCTTGTAAAACCAAAAACAAGCAAATTGACAATACTTATAGTCACATGTAACTCGATTGTATTCCGACCAATACGATATACGATTAAATACATATTTATCTGAGATGTAAAAGCCACATAACAAAGAGGTTTTATGTTTATTCATTGGTTCACTCATAGTATTATCATATTTACTTATGTTAGATCATACAATAGATAAGATAGAGCAGCCATTATTTAAAATGTTTTCTTGTATATCATTATCTTTAGCTTGATTTTATACTAAACTTTAACTTGTTAGAAAAAATTACAAACGGTAGAAGGACAATTTAATTTCATAGTATTTTATAAACATTTGAAGTGCGATGATACCTTTTTCTGTAGGCTACATTATTATAAGTATATTCGTATTATTAAATGAGTAAGAATACATACAAGAAGATAATTATTCTCTACATTATTTTGTTTGCACTATGCGAATGCGAAATTTTTATGTAAAAATTTCTTGTAACTTTCTTTAATGTAAGATTTCTTTCACTGCCAACTGTGTATAACAGGGATAGGTAGAACGTTTTAAAAATACAGAGTAATATGGTAGCAATACCATGTAATATGGTAGAGTCGGTTTTGCAGTCGCAAATCGTGGATATTACAGGCAAACATAGGGTAGAGCGCGGCACATTCGCGCGCAATGTCCTGTATGAACTTCCATTTTATGACGCCCTGGTGTTCTTTATAGATACATAAGCGCTTTCTCAGTCCGTAAATTTTTGCCGCTCTTATTATATAAAACTTACTGCCGCTAAAATTTGCAAAACACTTTTGGTTATAGCGAAAGCAACATTATAAAAGCTACTGTGCTAATAAGCACTAATATGTTTTATTATATCAGCCCAGCCAAGTCATATAATTAGTTTACTTGCTGTCATGTAACAGAAAAAGTACTGTTATCTCGCGGTGTAATAAAGGATAACACAAGTTATTACACAACAACCATCAAGCATATTTGATACACCCCAACTTGATGGTACGCAGCCTGTCTATGGAGACACGCGTGAATACTAAGAGCCTAATTTAGATTTTTCAACAAAGCCAACGACTATCTGAGTTCCGTTGATCGATCCGACATTCCCGGCCCCTCAGTTCCGGTCGCAGCACGGACCCGTTTTTAAAATCCCCGACTTAAAATTGTCCAATGTAAGCAAACACCTATTCCGTGCTCGGTAATGTTAGGGTGGGGTAAGAAAATTGCAAAGTTGCAGGTCTTATTAAGCTGGCTGCGTTATCGCCAGCAGGTAGGAGAAGGCTAATTGTGTATTCTTTCCTCGCTTCCAGCATCCTTAATCCGCCCTCTCACTCCACCCTCTGTCTCCCTAGACGCCCCAACTAGGCGGAAAGTTTTAAATGTAAATTTGAGCAGTTAACGTTGACGACACCCATTAGATGTATGTTTATGATGTGGCTTAGCGGTGAAATTAAAAAATCTACATAAGAATTTGTTTCAGACGACAAAAGACTCGACTTGCATTGGAAAATGTGATAATTTCATATTTTTAAATCACTTATAACACTATTTATATACTTATAACAGTCTTAATGTTATACTTATAACAGTCTATAATTTAATCTGCTTATTTAGTTATATACCTTATGTTTTTGGTTCCCTACCACACACGAAATTAAAGCGAGTCCTGCCATCGTGAGATAACAATAATTTATTTCATGTAAACAGTGTAGCTAAGGATATTACATTTGTTTATTCGTTTATACATCGTCACGTAACATAACCTTCGGGTAATCTAATCGTGTATGTATAAAAAGTTATAACGAAGCGAACCCAAACATAATGCAGTAGGACTCAATAAAGGAGGCCACGGCGCTGAGAAGAAAATTGCCTGGAGAAATTTGCATTTTTATTGAAATTTCCACTCTTGGTCGCGGATAAAACTATGTCTCTAAATACGTACCTTAAGCTTTGTATAAGCGTATTTGCGGTGTGTGTGTTGGACTGGTGGTAGCGGGTGTTTGCGGTGTGGGAGAGTGCGGGTGGGAACTGTTAGTGATGGGGGCAACACATTTTGTCACGTTATCGATATTATTTTATAACAATTGTTATAAGTGTACCGTTATCTTAGATCATTAACGGCATATTAATATTAATAATGCTTGCTAATTTTACCGCTCAAAGTATTAATTGTTTTCGTCATGGTTGCATGATTTAACGGAATGTTTGAATTAAAAAATTGTGTGGCGATATGACATTTTATTGTTGTTACGGAGTTTTGTGTCATTGCCAATTATTTTTTAGGAATCATTTAACAATTGTCGATGGCGATATTTTACTTAAATTGTAATAATTATTATGTAGATTTATTTAAAAGTAGGTACGGCATATACACGTGTTTTGATTTGCTTTCTATTCTTTTACTTTGTAAGATTATTTGTGAAGTTAAAAGAACCAAGACTATTTTGTTAAAAATTAATACTTTAATACCAAAATCAGATGTTACTTTGTGAGAAACCAATACAATTTTTCTATGGTGAAGTTTCTTACCCTAACTTCATAGTACATATTGATGTATGAAGTAAGTGTTTCTTAAATACGGCAACATTTAACGTGCGAATATAAATATTATCATGCCATTTCCCTAATTGAATTAGCTGATAACAATCAAATCTATTAGAACAAATCTGACAGTCTTCTTTTGTATTCTTCATTTTATTCATGCACGCAAGTGCGAATAATATTTTACTATTTTTAGTATTCTATTCACAAGACCTATAATGATATGAAGTAATAAACATCGCTACTATTTTCATCGACCAATTCCGTCCCGTCCCCATCTAACTAACACGGTTGGCAGACGATCGCTATACAAATGTGGACCTATACTGTAGTTGACTTTAGGGAAGGGATCATAATAGGAAATTTTCTCTGGCGAATATGCGCGCAGTATCCGATACCCTTTTCACTTGTATTGTTTTTATTTTCCAAACTTAATGAAAGAACTTGTCTCGCCCGCTCCGCCGTTCCTCTGTTTGCTTTGACGGCGTATCTGCGCATGTATCTTTATACATTTTCACATCTGTACAGTGCTTTGTACTTGTTACAATTATAGAAACACATTTGTTATAATTAACAACTTCTACACTTCGAGTGTGATATTTGTACTTTATATATATGTTTTAAATATTACAATGTAGCTATTTAACTCAGGCGTTATTGTATTGTCGCATTCCATGGTTAATTATTAGTATAGTATTCCATTTTTGATAAATGTCAGCTTAATTCATTAAGTATAGTATAGTCGGAAGATCTTTTTTTGAAACTTGGTATCTTGCGCCATCCAATATCTCTATACGTTTATATCAGTTTCCTATCGATTTATTGAAAAAGTTATGATCATGTTTTTCTTTCTCGCTGCGGTTGTTTTTCAGAAGAACTTCCCATTCACCCTTGAAACAAGTTGACGTATAGTTATCATTGACAAATAGCTGTAGTTTGAATCGTAAATAACTACGGTATTTTCGCCATAAAAATATTAGAGCAAATCATTTTTCGCATTGGCAAACACAAGAAATGAGGTTTCCGAAATTATTATACAGCGGTAGAAATTGATTTTAAACATTGAAATTACGAAATGTTTACGAGACAGCATATTTATAACAAAGACAACGTTAGGTAGAGTTTTCGTGCTTTTGCTACTTCGATTCCATAAGCAGACTATAGTCTTAATTGACTTCTTCATTATAAGCCACTTCACGCCTTACAAGAAAATTAGTAGGTATCTGTATCTAAAGCACCACTTCGGTTTTATTAGAAAAATAATTTATCGTTCCATTAGCGCTACAGTTCTGTCTCATATAAGAATAATACCTACGTAGCATTTGTTTAAGACTTGGCATTTTGATAAGCCCTGCGGCTTATTCTGTCTTAATGTTAAAGAAACTGGGACACGGAAAGCCAGGTTTTTTGTTCATCAGCTGTAAATGTCTCCGCAAATTGACCATAAAGTTCTGCTCTATTAAAATTTATAGTCCCCGAAAACGTTTATTGTTAGGTTACGTAACTCGGTAACCCTTTTGCCGTCATAAAACAATGCAGTCGCTCGGAGACATGCAAAAAGAACTGTTTGTACCTCACATAACGCCCGGCTTTTAGAGCCATATTCGCGTGACAACATCGACGAAACTTTATGACATAGGAAGCACTGTTTTACGATCTTTTATCGAATCGAAAATTTCCTTCAGTACAAACGGAACGCAGTGCGCTATCACTGACGAACAAAAAATTTTAATTAGTCACAAATGTCAGATGCATTAACCGGGTAATTATATTTACACGTATTTTTAATTGTATTTTTATAATTTATTTTACACACAATTATATATTTAATGACGGCGTTGAAAATTATCACTAAACAAATGAGCAAAACAATGCGTCGATTAATTAATTTCCTGTTAAAACAGTTCGGTAGTTGCAATGGAATTGACTCTCCGACATCGTTCGTATCACTCTAGCAAACAAAACTCATTAAATTGCTGGACATTCGACGTATATCTTTCTTTTTATTCATGATAAAGCAAACACCGCTTTGAGAAGATAAAGAGGAGAAATCGACCACAACTATATAAAGGTTTGCGGCGATAAAAATACCATGTTTATTTGCACGTCCTACATCAGCTCAGTTGCCGCGGAAAACGGTCTTAAACCTCCGGAAAATGGAGTGCGAAAACATATCTCTTGCCGAAAGATATACAACCTAAATTCGAGTACACCGATTGGTGGCCGGTTGACGTTGGCACTCAACAGTCGGTTCAACTTATACTCCCTTGTATCAGTAAATTCGGATCCCTACAATTTTTTTTCCTAAAAATGTGATTTAAAAAGATTGGTCGAACATGTATCTGAATAGTTCACAAATCACCTTATTATTGTACTAAACCTTCATACCATTTTGATAGCATAGAAAACATTGCTATCAAATGATTAACTGGTAGTACATATTCAGATATAAATATTGACGTAACTTCACGCCTGTAATCCCCGAAGGGGTAGGCAGAGGAATGCAGAACATTCCCACGATTCACCGGTTACG
>DWEI01000199.1:0-25712 GCA_018245875.1 Mysoria ambigua | reverse complement strand
ATGATGAACCATGAACTGTGAACCTATGTCATTTCCGTACCTTTGAAGTTAGCGTTTGACGTTAACGCTTACGGCAAAGCATTTTGTGCATGCCCACTGTCGTGATGCACACAAGGAATAAACATGAATAACCACAAAATGTATGTCATATTTGACGGCGACGGTAACACTCGTGGGTGAGCCGGAAGCGGACCGCGATGTTCGCACGCCACCACCACCGCCGCGCTGTCGACGGACACGCGGAGAGACCGCGCGCCGCGAGCCGATACGGCGGTGCGTCCGATCAGTTGTGCGGCTCGAAATGTACGCGACCGTTAGCCGCCTCTTATATTTCACTTTGCTTTACATGGAGCACGGAATTAAGGGCGCTTGTAAACGCACGTACGCGATCTAGATAAAAGCAGGTTAGTTGTATCGAATGATTTACCATCGCGTAGATTCGCTTTTCATTGCTTCAAACAATAGCTATATTGTTGTTGTGTTCGAGCATACAGGGTGCGAGGAGCTACGCTGTGCCATCCTCGACCCCATTCCTAGTGTACAGATTATAGACAAAAACCTCCACATAGGAGACCCTTAGCCATCAGTCGACTAAGTCTGCTGATTTGAAGCTCTGTTCCTATGCATATGTAGAAATATTCTAGGACTAGGACTGTGACCGATCTCATGTTACAAGTACAATTCGATATATTCCTTTGTTCAAACAACACACCTGTATTTTTTCGTAGCTTTAGTACGGAAAATCCCAAGCCTAGCGCCGGGCGATCAATACTAGTGACCGCAAAGCTTCGTATCTTCGTAAGACAAAGCAAATATATATAATTCTTTGTCTTCGCCATCTTTTGGCGTTTTATGATGCGGTATATTTACATTTTTATCCTATACGAAAATCAATATAATGCTGTTTATACTAAAGGTTAATACAATTGTGTACATTCTAATAGTAGCTCTTGAGCTCAATGCCTGGGTACGATATTGCCGTAAACTCTTGACATAATTAACATGTAAAGCTACGATGTTCATAGAACGCGTAAAATTGTTGTTTTAAATGATATTACTGTAAATATTTTTTCATATAAAATAAATATGGTTTTTTATTTGATCTAGTGCAAAATTGAAATATATTTATAATAAATGTCATTTTTAAAGAAAATATAAATAGTTTAAGAAATAATTAAGAAAATATAATAGTTTTCTGTCAAAACATGTGCAAGGCATTATAAAGACTTCAGCTGGCTTACTATATAAATGTGTATAAACTTTTTGTGTCAAATAATGTTTGTTTTTTGTATTATGTGACGATCAAATCATTCGAAAGTTGTATTCACAAATGTAGGTACATGTACGATTTTGGACTTCGGGAAATGTTTGAACGTATAGCGTCGTGTTTAGGTGAAACGAGGCGTCGGGTGGGTGGTACAACACGCAGAAATCAACTTGACACTTACGAGGATTGCCTTATCCCTCCCCCACCTTCTATTAATACCTACCGCTCTCGTCGTCGGCGCGTCCCTCGCTGTTACGTCACCGCAGCGAAGCGTAAAGTTAACTTCTGCAATTTATAATAAAAGTATGTTCCGCGTGGATGTTTCTAGCGTAATGCCTATTACACGGTCATTAAAATTTAAAGATAATCTTTTCATTCCCATAGTAATAGATGAGAATCGCGTGAATCGTTAACGAGCAAGCACGTTCAAATACCTTGTTGCAATAATCTTACGTATTCCGATGAAATGTTTTCAATATGACGCAACGCCGATAACGTCCGCTGTGTTTTCAAGCGGTAATAAATGTTAACGGAAAACAGTTACAATTTATTATTATTATATAATCACGGGTGCTTTATGGGGTAGACAGAACGAACCGAACGTTAAATATCTCTATCCTTACAGACAAGACAATTTTTGTCTATATATGGAATGATAGACATGTAGCAAAAATGATTTAAAAAAGGAGCGGGTTTTATTGAATTCTGTACATGAATACAGAAGCTGGACGTACGTGTAGAGTCGGTAAGAAGACTGCAGACCGGATGCACACGGCGCGCACCTCGTCGAGCGCACTTCAGACGCCCTCTATTTGTGGCGACAGAATCCGTCTAGCTGTCATAATTGAAGTTTTTTTAAGTCTGCACGAATAACTAAGGAACGCTTTTATGTCCAACATTGAATTTACGCCGTGCCCACAAAATATAACAGATATTACTATATATTATACTATGTATAGTAACCTAATGTTATTAGATATTGTCTGGCCCGTTGGCGCAGCGGTTAGTGAACCTGACTGTAGCGCCGGGGGTCGTGGGTCCGATTCCCACTCAGAATAAATATTTGTGTGATGAGCACAAATATTTGTTCTGTGTCTGGTTAAAAATATCTATATAAAAAAGTATATATTTGTATGTATATATGTAGTTTATCAGCCATCTGATTACCATACCACTAGCTCTCTTGACGCTTACTTTGGGATCAGATGGCCGTGTGTGGAGATGTCCTAAGATATTATTATTATATCTTCAAGTCCGCTACCTAACGGGTACAGCACAAAGCTCAAAGCGCCGAATGTCTATCTCCAGAGACCTGATATATTTATACATTAATTAATTACTCTCTTTATACATATACTACAGTTATATCTACCTACCTCATGGCAGATATACGGGCGTGGTGTTGTGCTATACTGTGACACTAATGTCGAATTACGCTGACTGCGAACAGAATCAGATAGATGGCGCTGCCGGATGGTATTGAATTACATAATCCATTTAGCCATCAAAGGTCTTTTAGGATTACGCGTTCGATTCTATCTGCCTGTGTCACGGACCATTTCACTGAGGTTATGTGCTTGCTTTGCAATTTGCTATTTTTTTTATAGTGATTAAAATTTATTTTATTTCGAGAATAGTTTTGTACGTGAGATAAGGTGGTGCATAATTTTATCATATTCGATACGATCATATATTATATGACCGACGTATGAGTCTTGACTGCCCCGTTGGTCATGTTGGTTACAAGTGTGACTGCTGATCGGGAGGTCCCGGGTTCGATTCCTGGGTCGAACGCTACAAAATTTTCTAATTAGAAAATTTTCCAGTAGAAAATCTCAATTATAATAAAAGTCTAGTAGTGCCTCGGAGTCTGGATATGTGCTCGATGCATGGCAATAGGCTCACCACCTATTACATAGTGGGACGTAAACGTAACCGGTGAAACGTGGGTGTTTTCTGCATTCCTCTGCCTAGCTCTTCGGTGATTACAGGCGTGAAGTTACGCAACGTTATCGTATAAGGCTAGTCAAGAGAAGTTTCTAAAACATCCAACTACAGTTGATATGGTGGCGGGCGGTATATAAATAGTTGGTGATTCTGCAACATTGACTTGATGCCTTATTAGCATTTGTCATAGCCAACACGGCACATGTGTCGGCAGCGCGTGGGAGACCGACCGACGAGGCTGACCTCCGCGTTGCGTATTATTCACACACGAAACTATCGGAGCTCACGTGTCTTCATAAAAGTTCTAAGGAGAACTGGAAATAATTCTAATATAGATTTATCTTATGATGCCAAAGAATAATATTCTCACGATATAGACTAGCTGTTGATAAAATTTTTGTAAGTAGTGGAATGGAGCTTAGATTTATTCTAGGTATTCCATGATGGAATGTAAACGTAATTATTAAAACATAGTAGTGTACTTCTCTGTCTATCTCTTCGGGGAATACAGGCGTGATGGTATGATGCGTTTTAACAACCATTTCAATGTTGAAACGAAAAGCGACGTATAATTTGTGTTTGATGTCATAAAATATAAAATTCACGAATTGCGACGTGAATTTTGAATATTTTATAATGTGCAATAAACGGACATTGTAAAGATTAATAAAAATATAACGATAAAAGATAAAAAATATTAAAAAACAAAGATAGACAGGAATAAGAGGTTCTTCGATTTTATGTTTAAATGACCATTGTTGCAGTCTGTACGAATTCCATAGACGAGGCGTAATGCGATGTGGTTTAGCGGAAAGGAAATCGGAGAAGTTATTTAAGATATGCAAGATAAGCAAAGTATGGTGTTATCAGAAGACAATAGTGGTCACTGCGGTGTAGTGACGCTCTTGTTACGTGGAGATCGTCATTATCTCATTTCGTTATTAAAAGAATCATCATTACCATAATTTTCCTCGGTTTTTTTGGTAACTAAAAATAAACTGCCACATTTGCGTCGATTCAAGTCGAGATAAACTCAATAACACAAATTGCTCTCATCATAACGTATCTTACACTGACGTTACATTTAAAAGAATAATAATTATGATCGTCGCAAACAAAGAAATGTATCTTAGTCATCACTAGTCAAGAAGAACTATAGCATTATGTAATCCCAAGAAAAACAATAGATAATGGCTCGTTCATCATAACAGTGGTATAGTGTGCGGCGACCACAAAGGAATCGGATTACCTCCACGGCTGTCGGTGTTATTGTGGCGGGAATGGACAAGTTGTTTGTGAAATTAACATACATAACATCACGCTTGTATTTCCCCGTATGGATAGGCAGGGTACCACATTCCCATTTAAGGCCAGATATTTGAAACAAACACGTAATGTAATCCCAGTAGGTATGTAATGTATTTAGCAACGACATGAGTGTTTCTATAACAACTGTGTAATCCATAATTTACATGTGATTTATAAAGAATTAATGTGTATGTGTAATTTGTACACTTACCGTACTTTTATTCTTAGTCACTATAGAACTTAGCCATTGCTGTAATTAAGTAAGACAAAACTATAAAATACGTTGCCTTTTTATACATAATAACATTAAAAAAAATACTGAAGCCTCTCATATTGACACATTCAAGAATTATTATTTTCTCAACACCTTTTCCATACAATCAAATATGTCAATCACGGACGTAATGCCCGCGTAACAACAATATCTAATTATTTAACTTATATTGTCATCAAAATTTCCACAGAGTATCTACATACTGCATGTACTTGAAAAGTGTTTCCACTTAAAAAATATATTTTCGCAATAAATTTTGTGAGCAGGAACAGTGTGACGTAAGTGACATTTCATACGTATTGCATAATTAAATGGTATAAGCGCCATCTGTTAGTCGTTCATAAAAATAATGTGAATTTTTTGCGGGTAGTTGTTTACCTAAATAATACAATAAACTTTTTTTTTAACCTTCGTCGTTGTGTTAATGTATTTTAAAATTCATATTATATTTAAAAAAACTCATACAATCAAAAGAAACGTGATGTTAACAACGGTTCGCTCCGAAAAGTATGATTGGAGAAAGTTATTTCGGCAGATGTTTTGTAAGCGTCGCGTGAGACACATCAATATCTCATTCCTGGCAGTGACTTATTGATTGGTCAAGTGTACCAGTTCACCACTAATTGGATTACGTGTAATAATAAAAAAAGTTTTCGGTGATAAAGATATATTGATACATGTAAATAATATTCTATAGTTTTCTATTTAGCTTTAAAGCCGTGTTTGTAAATTTCAACTAACTTATTGGTTGAAGTTTAATTATCAATATGGGCAAATGAAATTTACAATATGGCTAAAAAATGTTACATAATTTTATTAAATAATTAAGTCTATTGTAACTATTAGATACGACCACGGCACGCGTTGGTCAGGTTCAATTATTTTTTACAGTGAAAAATGTTTGTACATTTATATCGTACAGTTTTCGCTTTCAATTCATAACAAATAAAAGAGTCACTGTCCGAAAAACTTAAATTGGATAAAATGAAATTCACCACGGTTTTTAGACGACCGCGATGAGACTGCGAAAATAGAGGTTTTGTGGCGTGCATAAGAAAGTTGCTTTGAAGACGTATCAGACGGAGGTGTAATATTGATAAAACTTGATTTCACTCCTGTACTCCCCGAAAAGGTAAGCAGTGGAGTACAGTATATTCCTACGTTTTACCAGTTCCATCTACGTTCCAATGTGGAGTAGGTGGGGAATCTATTGCTGTACACCGGGCACAGAGGAGCCACTATTACAAGATCGCCGGGATCGTAACTATAATTTAATATCACTTCCTTATGTCGTTAAAATATGCGAAAAAAATAGCAAGACATGTCTAAAAAAATACGTAAAGATATAAGTATATTATTCAATAGCTAATTTTCACGGCAATTTGCTGTAATATATAATATAATATATTGTAATATAGTATATATAGCTTTATATTATAGCTCTGTCTGTGAAGAGCTTTATACAAAGAGATTCGGCCCAAAGCGTCGCGCTAACTTAAACTCCGATCCTACCCGTTAGTGCCTTGACTTCTGAGAATCTTACGAGACTGCATTTGGACATTCGATAGGGCTGTCATTAGGAACGATATTGAAGGGACTTTTTCTAGTTCTATCTGTTGCATGTTGTTATAAAATGACAATTTAGTCTATACAAACGCAAAGACGCGTGTTGAAGTAAAGTCATTCCACATTTTAATCGGTGTGCTACAGTACACATGACATTAAGATGCTTACGTAATGAACCTTATTTTGTCAGATTTTATGATAAGAAATGTATTCTTTTTAGAATATGTTAAGTCAATATTATCCCTACATTTTGAAGTCTTTTTTCTCCATTTTCTTCCAATTTCTCTCATGTCAAAAAATGACATGGTTTCTGTTCTTATATAAATATAACAATCTCATGTGTTATTCGTACAGTAAAAACAATATACTGTTAGAAAATATATAATTTTGTTTATTTTAAGGAGTTTAGTACTTTGACTGTGGCAACCCTCGCCACAGCATTCCACCGTCGTCCGTAAAAGGTCCGGCGGGCTAATACAAAGTGGTATATATAAGACCTTCTAACTGTTAAATGTTTAATTTTTTATCTGTGCTCGGAGACATATAAGTTATTGCTACAAGTACAGGACAGATTGCAGCAATATGTAATAAATGGGTTACGGTTGTGTTAAGTTTACATTGTTTATTTGGTATTTGATTTGATATTGTGTAGCCTTAAAATATAACCAAAAATTCTTTTGTATTATTAACAGGACAGAAGTTTACTTGGAGACCATACATTGTTTTTGTTAATTTTTATCGTTGAAATCTATTCGAGCAGAATCAAAGTAGAATCAGACTTAAGCTTTCAGTTTTTTCAAATAATGTAACATTTATCATAGGCTCGCCATTTCATTACTGAACGGAAATGTAACTGGTGAAACGTGAAGATGCACTCCTCTGTCTATCTCTAAGGGTATTAAGGGCTTGATGGTACGTTTTTAAATCCATCATTATAGGTACATCGGAGATAAAAAAATTGTTGGAAGAAATTAAAGTTAGCGATATAATATTTGTATAATCATCAGATATACCTACACATTAAATTCTGTGGGGCAGCGAACAGACACAGTTATGTTGTGTTCAATCATGATATAATAACATAAAAAAAACATCAGTCGAAAACACGCGACAATGATGCAGCGCGAATCGATGTAAGTTTTATTACGTTTTGATAATAATCTTCCAACAGAAGTATCGCTTTTCTTTGTATCCTAGCTATACCTTGCACCGCACTTAACTAATTTTGAAGAACGGGTAAAGTTTGCAAGGAGACAACATACCTTGGTACATTTGTGTCAGCAACAACTCGCTAAAGCCATACAAAATCATCCGGCATAAAATGTAATGTTTAATAGGCTATTGTAGGATTTGTAGGTATAATACAAAAAAGTGATATTGTTGAGGAATCTGGAGACGTTTGATCGCGGACGGGTGAAGGGAATCGATAAGTAGAGCATGTTAAAGCGTAACCTAGGTAACCCAAGATGTGTGTATCGGTATGCTGGCCAGCGTTAGGTGAGAGAAATTTGAAATTTCTAATACATTTAATATTTCTTCCACCACGATGGCTTGATCACTCACGATCTGATATCGACTCGAAGAAGAAGATATGTTTATATCGTTACGCCGGGCCTCTTATGGTGTTGACAGACTACACCGACTTCAAAATATATTTGTTCTTACAGACCTGACGTGCCTCTTCTAAGCCCATCACACACTTTGTACACGCACATTCATTTAAATAGTTATGAATACATAAATATATAAAAGGTTCAGCCAAACAGCAATTAGCTAATTTACCTAAAAGCTTATTTACTTAAAAGCTTTTAACTTGAACGAATTTCATCAGCCCAGGCAGCGGGGTATAATAAAAATCTCATACAAAAGAAAAGTCGTTAATTACAAACATTTCCATGTCTATACAAACATTTCTAACGAACTACTCCAAGCAAAACGGTCAAGTGGGTTCTAGACCCCCGCTAATTGCGAGAGCTTAATCATTGCGCTGTGAACACGGGTCTCTCAGAATGGAAAGGGTTGAGGGTTACGCGTCAAAATTACTACTTAGAAGTTAATACTTCAAACAAAAAATACACAGCAATAATAGCAAATTAATGTTTTTAATTTTAAATCGGTTCGCAGTAATCATGTTTAAGGTTAGAAAAAATACTGAGCCAGTGTTTCAGCTAAAACAAGTACATTCCGCCATTTTAAAAGCACACACTACAAATTCCTTTCAAACAATAGTAACAGTTAAAACTATTTTTAATTATATACACTTTTAAAAATCATTTCGAATTACGATTGCGTTCCATTTTTAAATTAGTATGCTTGTATCACTGGTGAAATAACATTATGACTAATAAATTGTTTCAGTGAATGCGGGGGTGAACGAGGAATACGTACAACCTGTTCGTTCAGTGCGTCGCGCGGATGCGGTATCGATCCGCCAAGCTCTGACGAACACAACCGCATTGTCCCGCTTACCCTACTAACCCCGTAGCAACGCGAACAGCCTTGTCCATTGCATCTATTTTTTGCACTATAACCATTCGTTTCAGGTACAGTTTTTTCAAATTTTAAAATTCCAAAGTTGGACGGCTGAAGGTTAATAATGATATTCATAAATGAAAATGTTTTGTCTGCTTTTACACTTTAAACATTTTAAAGTTACATCGTAACTTACACTGCGCTTATGAGTTTACATTGTAATTGATTTCAATTTAATAACATCTTTATGCATCACCGTCTTATTCTATAGGCAATTTTAATCCGTACTGGCTTTCATTGCCAGGCAGCTTTCATTAATGATTGCAACTAATTTGTCGGTACTAAAACGCTAGGCCCATTAGAAGCATATTTTAATGAGTAATTTTCTGATTGCTTTCCGTCGCTATCGGTCGGCAACATCGCATATTGAATACTCACAACTGAAGCATTTACTCGCTCAAGATAATCTTAATTACTCACACTGAATCGAGAGAACGAGATCTTATCAACGATACACTCCGTTATCATGCCACCGCAGTGCTGAGTACGAACCACCCAGATTCTCTGTATAAACATTTTATACTCGTTTTTTAATTGTGGTTTACTTTGTCAACGCATCTAATTATTATACCGTAATGTTCCGATAAGGCACATCACATACTTTTCTAATCGCGATACGGAAGAGATCACAGATTCCTATATTATTAAAAACAATGACTACACGTCTCATTAATTATAACAACTTAACATTTGTCGCTATAAACGTTTCAGAAATTACATAACCGTCGCGCCGAATGTTGTAAAAAAGCTGCGGCCTGACATAATGGGATGGCATCCTATTAAGGCGGGAGAGATTCAAATTTAGAATTTTATATCAGTCCCACATCGCGGCCACTTTTTTTTTAATTTGGCCGAGCGATGTCACTAACCGGGCAGCGTGAATGGTGCCACAGATTTTGTGGTAACAATACTAAGTGATATTAATTTTTTATGTGCTTTTCTTGTTTCTGGCTGGTAATTTTTTTTAAACAAATGTTTGATGTGAAATAAAAGTCTTCTTTTCACATTTTAAAATAAAAATAACGTCGCAAAAATAGTAATATTATGACTATTAAATAAATTCTTGACAATCCTATTCATATACATATTATAATCTTACATCCTGTGAATGACCCTTAGGCAGTTTTAGTGATCATGAATCCTCAAGACACGCTAAAACAGAGTTTGCGCGTTAGTTTTGAGCGAGACCGTGTTATAGTTCACGGTTCATTGGCTGGCAGTCGGCGTATTGCTCCTCAAAATAGTCTAATGTGTATACTTTTTGTGGATAACAGGTGCGAAGCTAGCAGGTAGTAGAGTAACCTTATTGCTCGCTTCCTTTGTTTACAAACTTGTAAAAAACATTAAATATCAGCGTCACGGGCACCAAATATTATAGGTCATTGTTTACTTAAACGTTTTTGTCGACTTTGTCCGCCAGCGTTGGCGTTAGGCTTATTGTTTGAAAAATATTCCTTGGAAGCGTTACAACGTATTTCCATTTATGTATTGTTTATATTATATAAATTTATTATAGGAAGCGGTATTTCGGGTTTTCAATGGACGCCACACGCCTGATTAATGACCCAAAGATTCTGTCGGTTTATTTTTATTCTTTTTTTAAACGAATCTTTCTCACTTAGATCCTATCTAATTGGATGATGCAGGAGAAATTTAACGAACGGCAACTTTTAAAAAGGTTTTATTGAACCGCCTTTCATTCTAATAAAGTCCGTATCGGGGCTGTATTCCTAACTGCGTTGATGTTACTTTATTGCTTTTATTTCTTTTAATTAAACAACTTTGTACATACTATAATCTCTAGCATTGCGTTGTCTCTGGTTTGATGCTCCATTGCGTTCCGATATTATACTCACCTGTAACAAACATATTTTTTTTTAGGAATATATCAAATTCAAGTAATTATTTTAATAATACATAGTATTAATTAATAACGTACAATTGTAACTTCACTGAGTGTTGCAAGCTCTTACAATACATGTGCAATAGGTGAGTCAGGTGTTTTGCAAATGTTATGTAAGAAAACTGGCAACTGTTTGTTTCGCTTTAATACCCGGCGACGTTTGATTAAAAATAAAATCTGAATCGGGAGTTATGTATGAGAATTACGTGCAGAGCAATTTCCATGTTGACCTTATTTTGGCACGTGTGTGGCTGTATATCTTTTTACACCCGACTACCAGCGGAAGGATAAACGCTTTGAAAAAAAGTCTGAATGTTCAGTTGAGACAGATTGGTACCAAAAAACACCAATTGACATAAAAAAAATCATACCGCGTTTGTCGGTTCCTTTAGGTGCTTGATTTCATGAATTGGTCACAGAATGTTGATACAATTTACGCCTTTTAATAGATGGGTTCCTGAAGATGACTTAGATCAATATGTATAATATTAATGTTTCTTTAGATCTAACAACCAGTAACATCAGGCCCGTTATCCCACTCTATCCTACACTCACACATTACATCAGTTACGATTACGTCCCGCTATGGAATAGGCGGTTATTCCATTGCACAAACCCAGACTTAATTAGAAAAGTTCTATTGTGCCCCACCCGAGAATTGACACCAGGTCTTCCTAATTAACCGTCTCGCTTGCAACCAATACGACCAACGAGGCAGTCAAATCTAAGACCTAGCATATATCAAAAGTTTTTTAAACGACCTCTATGCAGTGACACGTGTAATAGTTATTTGTGTGTGGTACATAGGTACACTCCGTGTAGGAATCATGTGCGATTACAAGAGGAGTAATTAAAAGAAAACAAATGAATATGCCAGTGAACGATAAATAATAGCTGTTATTAAGTTTCACTAATAATGACACTTGGAAAGATGCGTGCAGATCCATCTTGCCTGTGATGACAGACAGGCAGACGAAGACAGTTGTAACCCGAAACGAACTAATTAAATTCAGCTTTGAGAATTTGTACAATATTTTCTATTTAGTGAACTTTCATCTATCACATCATTTATTTATAAGATTTATAAGATCACCCCTGTAATTCCAAAGAGGTGCGCAGTTACGTTAGTGTTATCAAAAGGAAATATTATAAGTTTTGCTCAAATACGTTCTGTCCGCTGATCTGAAACCTGTATTAACGATAAAATTATTTATCATGAAGCAACACAAGTTCGTTACACAAAACCAATTGACAAAAAACTTCGCGTTTCTTGCCAAGAAATCAGCGACGAAGAATTCCTGGAAACCTCGCAACTGATTAAGTTCTGATGAGTTTATAATCGAGTTGCGGTCCCCGGGCCACTGGCCATTTGTTTGGGGAGAAAAAGATGGAATTTCTCTTCGTGAACGACAAAAAAGTATATAATCAAGGGATTAGAAAGCCCCGCGCACATGCGCACGGTTGACGGAAAGTAAGAGTGTTGTCGACGAGACATGTCCGCTGCATTAGCATGCGGCTGTTGTTGCATCCATGCCGACGCACGACGAGGGTTGTCGCAGGCGGAGCCGTACATGTATTACTCTGTTCTGTCCCCGAAGAGGCAGCGGAGGCGGGTACAGTTACGTTTACGTCTCACTATGGAACAAGAGGTGTGTTTACTGTCATACAGCGCAGATCCAAACTCCGAGCCAGTACTACGAATTTTTGAGATAGAAAAATCCAATAGTGCCGGATAAGAATATAGAAGTTATAGAATACGTTGTAAAATGCCTTAGTACATAATAATATTTGTTATAGGTCCGTCTGCGACAACCTTAGCGCTGTGATTGTATTCAGTGCAGACTGTGTGCCTTGCGAGTTAGCAGCACTTTCGGGGATGTGGCCGAGGAGGTACATTAAACATTGAAACGTTACATAAATATTGCAAGAATTCTACGAAGATATTGACTTACGTATTCAAACAGACTACATACTTACATACTCCGTCTATATTAATTAAATGAAGTTGGAGTCCAGACACTTAAGATTAATAGAATATATGAACACGATCCCAGGATTCTGGGGAATAGGTACTTGTTGTGTTCATATTCTGAATTCGATTTGAAAGATAATCTTAGATAAATTCGACCGCCGTCCGTTTGGCTGCAGCTATCCGTTTCGCAGTTCATCTGCTGGATACAGATCTCGGAATGGGAAAGCTCCATCGTTTAGCCTATACCTAGTCTGTGCTGTTGATAATTACGTGATATTACCAAAAGTTACGTCATATTTTTATCAGTGTCAAAAAGCTACGGGGTTTGGTAGCAAGTCGACCGCCTGACGTTGGTTTGTCTGGCTGGAATGCAGACCAGCGGCCTGTTGCCGTTCTTTGGTCACATAATCATAGAAATACGCTACGTAATGCAGACGGTTGCAAGCATTAAGCAATTAAGCAGTTTACGTAAGTTAACTAAACCCGCTTAGGTGTTAATATATACGTGTCAAGAGTCGTGGAGTCCGTCATTCCGCGTCAGTCAACATGGCAGTCTACGGCGTTTACGCTGGTCACTCTGAGAAGAGGCTCGCGTCCGAGAGGGGAACGATGAATAGTTTGATGACGTTGTTCTACGATACATCAAATTACTCATTTCGTTACCTTAGACGTTCTAGTAGGGGCTCAGAGTCTGGAACTGTGTCCGGTGCGCGGCAATAAACTCTCCACCTGTTCCATAGTGAGATGTAAACCTAACTGACGAACCGTAGAACTGTACTACTCTTCTCTGCCTACCTCTCCGGAGATTACAGGCGTGGTAATGTTACAAGTACGTAAGGTTAAACATAAAGTTAATTTCTGTTCGGCAATTAGATCTGTACATTTTTTGCTTTACTACATATTCAACTCATTAATAATTGCACCTTGAATATCGCCTACGTAGAAAATAACTTCAATAAAAATCAATGACTGTACTATCTTGCCGAATGCTAACCGCGAAACTAAGTTCCGTATTTGTAAACAGTATATGAAAATACTAAATACAAGCACTTGTTGGCTGCGCGTTATATCCAATTTTTTTTTTATCAAAAGAAACACATTTTTTTCTTGAAAACATGCGAAGACAACGCGCTGAAAAAATAGTTCTGTGACTTGTTTACGTCTGTGCGTATAATTGAGGAGTTATGGAGTATTCTGTCGATTACTGTTGACATTTACAGTGGTTAATTTCGCATTCAAAATGTGCTTATTTTTTGTGCTTAGATTTACGTATTAATAGCGTATTTAATAATGTGCCGTAGACAAGCCGGAATACTGGCAGAAGACGGAGTAAGAATTGTTGCCAGTTTGGCTGGCTTGCTTTTCTACGTAACTTCACGCCCATAATCCCCAAAGTGCTAGGCAGAGGAATGCAGAACACTGGCACGTTTCACCGTAACTGGGGAATCTACGTCCTACCATAGAATTGGTGGTGAGCCTACTGCCATACACCGAGCACATGTCCAGACTCCGAACCACTACTACTGGAAAATCTAAATTAGACAATTTTGTAGTGTTCGACACGAGAATCGAACTCTGGACCTCCCGATCGGCAGTAGCACTTGCAACCAACACGACCAACAAGGCAATTTGCTTGTTTTTTTCGTGGAGTATATATTAATTCTAGGAAGAGGTATGGCCAATATGTTGGGTATTACGCCTGTTGCCTCATATCCAACATAACGTGTAAGTAGCCGCATTAAATATTGATTGATGTTCGTGACTGGACGTACAGTAACAATGCACCATTGAGCTGGACGCGTCTGCGAGGTAGGCCATGTATAATTCATACATATACACATATTGGCCCACGTAAGGTCATTACGCCTCCACAACGCGACGAGTGTATCAAATTAATGCCAATATATTACGTAACTACGTATGAAACCATTAAAATAAAATTAATTTTCACAGACGAGAAACATACGAATCGATGGTAAAAAGTAATAGTGTTTGAATGATAATGATCGGCGTAGGAGTTTCGATGTTAGCGAGTGGTTTCAGCTGTTTGGTCGTTAACTTTTTTATTGATGTTAGATTAGGTTTTTGCAAGTAATCCTTTCTTTACATCAAGAGATTGGCGAATGAACGGATGTCAGTCACAAGAGGCGCTGTCGCCAATAGGCATCTGCCGTGCACCTCGAATAGGACTCACAGTTAATACACTTAGTATTTATTAACCACGATTTTTCTTATTATCTAATCTAAATAATCTGAATTTAAAAAGTGTCCAAATGTTATCATTGCATTGGAAATTGCGTTTTACTTACTTACTGTAAATTAGTTATGCAATTAATATTACTTTAATGTATTTTCGTCATTTAAGCATTATCACGTTCTAAGGAAACAAAACACTGGAAATGATAGAACGATGTACAATATATGTACAAGTGATGGTATAATTAACGTTTACTTCCTGCAACCATTAGCAGAGGTCGCAGATCTATCGCAGGAATGAAGAGAGGCCAATCATTTCCAGAGCAGTCGCCGAGTGAAGCATACACAGGCCCTACGTTGGAGTGGGTCCGCCGACCGAAGCGCGCGGCCGCACCGCCGACCCCGGTTATGCGAGCGGCCCGATTTCCGCGGCATGTGGGTCGCCGGCGCGTCGCCCGCGCGATTACTAGCGCCGCGCGTGACACGGCAATATTTATGCACACACTGTTTATTGTTCAACGGCGACACGTTTATAATATTCTCTTTATAAAACGAATGGCGAAACTGAACGCACTTCTAGTTATTGTTATATTCAACTCATTTTGTAACACATTTACAATAAAATTATCGAATGTAAGATCCTTGACTGAAGGAACTAACAAAAAAAGGAAATATAGTTATTGACATAATAACTACATATATCTTCAATATATCTTCAAGCCTGTACTTCTCTGGGGGCTGTAGCACTACCACGCTGCACTTGAAATGTTATATAAGCAATAAAATATAACATTTACCTATACTTTTGTGTGTTTTCGGTTATCATCAAAATTAATTTGTCTACGTCTACGTGCGATACATTTATAAACCAGTGGTGACGTTTTGAGTTTTTTGTTTTGTCACATGTCTCATGCCCCTGGTTGACACTGCAACAAGACCTGCTTGCTCCAGGCGCGGCGCGTTACCTGTCATCAATACCCATTCACGGCGCAGGAAATCGATTATCTATCAGAACGATAGCACGATTGTTTTGTGCAGGAAACATGACGCTTGCATCTTTACCCGGTGTCGTGTCGAATGAGCAATGACAGGTAACGTATGAGTGTATATCGCGACACACGATTTTTGCATTCAACTGCACCGTGTCACTTTCAACTGGTCATGTTTCGCTTACTATTGCTTAAACCGATATCATCCTTAGTATTGTAATTGTATATTATATACAATCATGACGTTGTATATCATGTTGTATATGATGTTGTATATGATGATGATGATGATGTTGTATATGATGATGTTATGTTTTACCTATATAATGTTATACATAAGATGATGATATGTCAGATATAACGACATCTGAGAGCATTTGGTTAAGATACTTAAGTCTTTGTCACCCTCGGCATTATCATCATGATATATTATACTAAAATAGAATTCAACACAAGTTTCAATTTAAAGTAAGAGTATGAAATTCTGTTAATTTACAACTACCCGACAATTTTTTTATAACAATGGAATGTACAAATGAGCGTCTTATTAGTTAGTTGTTGTAACAAAAATAAAATATTCCGTAATTATCTTCAAGTTGGTATCTAATAAATGGTGTCTAATTAATACAAGTCGAGTTTGTACGATGCTCATGTGGGCGTTACCGACTCAGTGGCAATGTTAAATGTGTTTAGACGGAAACGGTTCGATATCTACGATATGTAGCTATTGTAAATGTGCGTATCGTTTAAGAACATGCATTTTGTTTGTTTATAACATATGTACCTGTATGTAAGTTAAATATTTCGACTTAGAATTTATCATTAAATATTTGCATGTATGCATGTATGAGAGCGGGAAATATGTACGAATGTGATTCTAAAAATAAACACCAATTTTGGCAACTTATTTTAATTTTATTTTTGAAAAGAGACAAATATTGGATAAAATTATCATTTGTAATGTGATAAATTACTTCATAAAAATCTCTAGTCGGCAATATTTTTAACATCACGACCAACGTTAAGCTGTGTCCGGAAACCAACTTAAGATTAGTTGGCTGACCTCGAATTTATTTATACATCCTCTTTAAGCCGTCTTACACACGTCTGACCCTTTTCCAGCCGAGGCTCCACACAGGCGGTGATTGCAGGCTCATTGCCACATTTAAAAATAACTACCAATTGTGTCTTTACAGATTTTACTTCAGAAACGACAAAAGTAAAAAAAAAAAAATGTTTTTTCCAGGTTAAGCGTGCACCCAAAATGCCAAAATTTGCATGAAAAGTGTATGTTTAATTGTTTGGCAAGGTCAAGGTCCACGGAGGAAGAGGTAACTTATAACCAATTAATATTTATTTTACTATAATGCAATTTTTTGATGATTTTCATACAGGAACCCTCCAAGCTTCGCTTACAGACGCGGCAATACAGTCATGGGTATTTCAATTTGTGGGTTCCAAGCTTTTATCTTTTGTATTATGGTTGTCTTATGGTCCTTCAGCAGTGAACCTTTATAATAAATTCACAGTGTAATTATTTGAAATAAGATTAGTGGTTCGTTAGAAGTAACAGTTCGTGTTATATTTTATTGGTTGCAGTAGACCATTAAACAGAATACGAGTCAAATATTTGTAATATCATCTCACATGATTACATCTGTGACCGAGTTGCCTACGTCATAAATAGCGGAGCGGTTATGTTATTAAGTTGATACAAGCATGAATTGAAGCATGAATGTAGAGTTCATTAAAAATGTAATATAAGTTTGTTTTGGCATTGTAAAAATACGTCGCTATGACGTCATCACTTTGGTCGTAAGTTAATGCGCGTGGGTTGTAATGTATTTAGTTATATTTATATTTAAAATTAATTAAACTTCTATGAGGATACACTTAAGACAATATTTTTGAGTTACGTAACATCACAATACTCGACTAAAGAGGCAATCAATTACAACTTTTGATTCAATTGGAAAATTAATAAGATTGAATTGATTTTAATGCAATTTACTGCAGTCAATTACAAAAAATAACAAAAATAAGAGACTGGTAACATTTATAAGAAGTGACGCTAATGGTACTAACGGCCATGGCTGCTACAACCAGTTTATCACGAACGAATTAACTTATTAACAGATTATAGTTACTGACCTACTCGTAACTAACACTAACAATCTGACTTCAACAGTTCTGTTCGAGATCCACTCCAGATATTTGTGGCCATCAGTGGTCGTTTGTGCCGGATATAAAAATATTTATCTTGGTAAAACGAACACGGGCTGATGATATCTTAACAGGTGATATGACAAACTTAAAAAAAAACAGCAGGATACAGTTACATTCAGAAGGAACGGGTGAAGTAGCGCTGAATATTTGACCCCTTGCAGAACTGAAGTCCCAACTCCCGAAGGCTGGAAAACATTTGGAATACAACGCTGGCTGCGAAACAAAATGGCTTTCACACAAATGGAAAGGCGTGCACGATGGCGAACACGTAGAACACACAGCAAGGGGAGCGTGGACGTTGATAAACAAACCTAGAAACTGTTTATCGCGAAGGTGCTCAGGACTAGTGCATGGGGTCAGCGATCGCCGGTCACGCTCGGCTCCTGTGTTTAATTGTTGAGAATGAAAATATTATTCACTGTGAAACATCTCGAGAGATACGTCAGCGCGTGGGAGTTTACGACACCGTATGTAGCGCGATTGTTCTCGTACTCTGTTTAAATTTGGATACAGAAAAAGATATTTTAAATATTGTATTACAATTCGGTTATTAATTAAATACATTCCACCATCTCAAATGCGTTCGTTTTAAATATATTTTATTAATTATCTAGCTTACTTTCTATTTGATTTAATTACAAATTATACCGCTTACAATTATAGTTGAGAAAATTGATGTGTGTATAGCTTATAACGTTTTCACTTTCAAAAACGGGGTAGACAATTACTTTCAGTCGACATTATATGGGCTAGGTGATTGTGATGACTAATTGCATTAAGCAGTAGAAAATACAATAAAAGATTGTAGCCATATCACACTCATTGTTGGACGCTGCATTGTGTCAATTAAAATGAAACAACAATGAATAAAATAATCAAATATTGAGTCGTTTTCTGTTGCCATGTAACAGAAAATCTTGTTCCGTACTGATTATTGTAACAGTATTTGTCCTATTCGAGTGGGCAACAAAATGAATATAATTTTACGGAATACAGTTTGACCGTTCTCTCCGTCTCTCGATTCGAACAATTTTCAATCTAGTTCACGTATTATTGACTTGCTCTGTTATTGCTTACGTTGCTAATTGTGTTGACAGGCTCATCAAATTGTTCACGCGTTGTTTGTACATGCTAACGAGAAAGCTGTAATGCGATACTATAGGGCCGAGTTAATGATCACACACGACACATTCAAGGTTGAATGAACATAAAGGTCTATAAGCAATAAACAATCATAAAATATTTTACGTTTTCTCCACAAGAATTATTCACATTTTGGTTTTTATCTTATACAGGGATATAAACATATTTCTTTATTGTTCAATTAGATTTCTTACATATGTTTTTCTTACTGTTTACTTCTATTGATATACTCGAGTGGCATTCAACATGGCTCATTGAAAGGTGAAGCTATACAAAAATAATGGTCTTAAATAAATTTGTCGAATGTTTCGCTAATTAGTAACTTAAAAAAAACAACAAATGCTCATTATCGGTGATGTGGATGCGCTTGAACGTCGGCGCGCGCGCGCCGCCGGCCAGCCGTGATATGTGGCCCGACCGACAATTACCTCACACTTTGATCTCCTGAGATACGAATCTATAAAAATAACAAACGCCGACATCGGAGAGATAACGAACCAATTGTATTTCTAAGCATATTTTTCGAGATACGCATTAGCAGAACAGATCTTAATTACAACTAGAATACCGCAATAGGTAATTCAATTATTACAACATTTCAATAATATACTATTTCAATGTGGATAGATTTAAGTAATTGCACGGTTTGTGTTAACGTCTTGCTGATATTCAATGTATTAATTAAGTTGCTTTCAGTAACTGGACTTAGCCGTTAACTTACGACAATTTGAAAGGCGTGACTAATTTGATTAAATATTGAAACTTGATCTTATCAAAATCTCGTGCATACTTACGAAAGTGAGTAAGCTGACATACAACATATGTCGGGTGAAACATGTGATTTATAATAAAGGCGTGTGACGACAAGTAGGTATTCGCATTCAGTAGGCTTCAAATATGCACGTGACTGCATTACATATATACCTATATTATACATATGTGCAAGAAGATGCAACTATAATACAATATGTGTAATGAAAGATATATTTTGTTCCACTTTGACAGTGTATCTTTTTAAATTATCATTTAGGTTATATAATATTCAAATGCCGTTACAAATTGAAAATATTAATTTTTAGTTAGTATACAGGGTTGTGAGAAAAAAATTCTCTTACTCTTTTGATTTCTCGTTGTTGAACGCGAACTTCCTCTCAGAATGTGATTAGTTATATCGCCTTTATAAGTTATTTTATATCGTCTCCTAGACTGAACCAGTTTAGGATTGTTAGACTGCATACAGAGCATAAAGCATTATAGATATAATTAAGATTTGCGGGTTACTTTGCATTTTCATCACCATTGCAGCTAGGGGTATTTTATATTTTATACTTTTTTCAAATAGTACCTATAATACAAATTCTCCTTTTGTTCATTATTAATCTGAATGTCATTTGTTTTTGTATATATTTTTCAACTAGGAATCTATTTTTATTGCCGTAACTTCTGGCGCTTTCGTTCACTACAGAAAGTGTAAAGATTCTTGTAAAATGTCGCCAACGTAATAGTAAGTCGTGGATAAAATGCCAATAGCAAAGATCCGTATATTTTTAATCCTCTCGTGCTAAAGTTTCGTGTGTAGAATAAACTTTTTATATGTCACTAACTTTTTCATTTACAATATACAATGTACGTTCTCTGAATATTTAGATGTAGAAAATATCGAATTGTTTCTGTATTCATTCACTGCATCTGATTGTGTAATTTTCGTAGAAGTTCGCATGATGTTGCTATATAAAAATACCAGCTAGCCGGATGGTTGCACAGATTTGGTCGTGCGTGTACTGGCGAGGCAGTACATGGGTGGCGGTAGTCAGGATTCGCGCCGGTCAAACCGGTCGATGGCGACGCCGGAGATCGAGCGATCCAGTTCCTCCGAACGCACAGACGGACCTAACTTTCTTTGGCATGCCCTAATATTCAACACCACAAGGTTCTCCTATGAATCGATTATCTTACGACCACCTATGATAACTTTAGATTTAATTCATGATTCGTTGGTATATTAAACGAAGTTCTTTGTATGGTTTTACCTATTTAAAGACATTATTTTCCAATAATAGGTAGGATACATAGGTAAGATAGCTCCCCAGATCTCTATCTAAAAGGCCTGGAATATTATTCAGGTATTTTGGTATTCTGGTTTGCGAATTCTCAGTTTTTAGTAAGTACCTAAAGTTCGTTTAAATCATACAAAATGTAAGGTTGCTGACATTGCTCGTCGAGCGAGTAAGGAAATTCCTCGCTATTTCAGTGAGGATACGATTAGCGAAGACGCTTATAGTATCGTATAAGTGAACGCATTTAAATAGACTGTGTGTGTCTGTGTGCACTTTTGAGCCACTGATTTACCTATAAGCGAAACGCGGCGTACAGTTTCAAGCGAGTGACAGAAATGACATCAGGGACATGGGCTGGTCTGAAAGATCGTTTGAGGTACAAAATACTTACGGTACGAGTACCAGTCTTATTGTAACAGCTTAAAGGAGTGAAAGAGACAACAGGTGATACGTGACCAAGCCTAAGGAACGAGCATGAACAGGGACATTGCATACATAAGGCAGGAGGCGTACCAAATTAATGCCAGTGACTGGTGTGGAACAGCAAGACCGTAAATCATTTGTCTTTGATCGTCGTTGCTTTTTGTTTTTACATAGCGAGAATGTGTTCGAGCATGCGTATTCAGTGGAGCACGCGTGGGAGGGGGGAGGTCACTTTAGAGGGTTTTAATAAGAGGACGATAGGGCCCCTGTCCTTGAAAGAGTTTGTTTTGGCAAGGTCACACGCGTCTGGATATCGGCAGGGGCAAGGAGACAATTTAAGGAACAATTTTCTGTGTAATACATTAGATACAGCGAGTATCCCTTCTTTTCAAATTCTGAATTAATTTGTCGACTAATATTACCTCTACTACCCTGTCAGGTTGTCTCGTGTTGAAGTAATGTTTTTCATCAACCATTAATAATAA
Source organism: Mysoria ambigua (assembly GCA_018245875.1). Classification (NCBI taxonomy): domain Eukaryota; kingdom Metazoa; phylum Arthropoda; class Insecta; order Lepidoptera; family Hesperiidae; genus Mysoria; species Mysoria ambigua. Next base: position 3,424 of record DWEI01000199.1, on the reverse strand, counting down.
TAATAAAAAAGCCACAAAATGTTTTAATGTTAATGTTTAAAATTATTTGTCATATCATATAAAACTTTAAACTTACAAAAATGTATTAAGTCTTGTCACTTGTCTTGTCACTTGTCACTGGAAGGGTTTAGGTAATTATTTAAATAACAAGTTTAATTTCATAACCGGATCATTCTGAGAGAAGACCCATCTTAGAACACTGGAACGGTAAAAGGGTTGGGAAAAAAATTGTCTGAAAATCGCATCCTACTAGTAAAAACGTACCACATTGGAAATGTAAATATGCTTCGGATTTTAAATGTACCGTTTTTCTGGCACACGCATGTTGATAATATGAGCCGCAGTCGTTTCAATTTAAAAATTATTCAGCTATTAAATTTCCGCTAAACGATACCTTTCCTCTATAAAGTGGTTAGTCACGTGCTAAGATGAGTTACAGTTTTAGTCATACATGGAGTCATGCGGACGGCTCCAGGCGGGATGATGACGTGAATTGCGCGAAAATATTGTTGCACCTATTTATAAACAACTACAGCTGAGGTAACAGACGTCAATGAAGTTAAATAAAAACTGGTTTAAACTAGTATTTAAAACGATCTAATATATAAATACGCCTCAATACCATATTTGCTCCTTTGTGTGGCGCCCTCGGAAGCTTATATTAACTATTGTTAGAAAAATCTTACAAACGGAATAGGATGATTGTATTATCTGTGTGATCGTAGTGACAGTGCAATTGAAATGCCCGACACTAGAATATTTTTAATTAAGTGAGAATGCGTGCCAATTGTCAATGTGACTCATTACACTACAAACAAGACCATCTAACTAAATCTGATGTTAGTGTTTCATCGGAAGTGGTCACAGTCGCGTATTGATATTAACAGTACAAAAAGAACAGTATGTTAGTTTCTCTAAACGATATCTTGTTTATGTATAGTTAATTACTGATGACACGATGCGATAAATTAATCTGGGAAATTAGAAATTAGGTATGGTCGCTTCGTGGCGACCACTTCCATAACTCGTGCGTCGTCTTTGTGTGACATAACGGTCATCAGATACCGGTAGAGGTCCGCGTTGAGCAAAAACTATCTCACGTTAGAGCCACTACATCACCATTATCATCCATCACGGCGCGATGAACTGTGACATCTCAATATCAAGCAATTTGTGCTTTTTGTGGGTTCTGTTCGGTCGTCGTCTTGATTTTCATTTAACTACTTTGAACTGCCAACACATGCTTAACGTTTCCAAAGTATGTTGTCTTTAGGGTTCAGAAATAAATCTTAGTGTTTTTGTTAAAGATATATTTAGTATATTTACTCGTAGTTAGTGAGAGTTGGTGAGAGTCAGACTTAGATTTGTAATTATCACAAAACTAAGTCTAACTCTTTAAATAGAAATTAAAATTTTCCATATTTCATATTAGCCTCATCTATGAAGAATATTACCAGGAATTAAAACTGTCCCTTCTTGCATAATTTTCAAGTCCTAATAAAATCAACAATCATACATCTAAAAACATATTTTTTTTATCAAGTACTCTATATGGTTATAATAAAAGCTGCCTCTTCGGTTGGTTGTGTTGGTTGCAAGCGCGCCTGTCGGGCGGTAGATCCTGGCTTCAAATCGACATGAACGTCACGGGTGAAACGAGGGAGTGAGCTACACTCATATGTATCTTTGGGGTTTAAAGGCGTCATGGTACGTGTTACGTATGAGAGAAGTATTCATTTCATTATAAATGGTTGACAGTAGCACATACCTACATATTTTTTGACTAAATCACGTCATGACAATATTGGTTATTATAAAAATTTATTTGAATATTTTTTTTTAATTTTCTACAGCTACAGCGGTAGAATATGAATAGTAGAGTACAAATAAAAGCGAAGTTATGCATGGCTATTTTAAATTGAAGGAAGGTCAGCGCAAGAGATGGGCGACGGCTGGGCTTACAGCGGTTACCAATTTCACAGCGGGGCTACGTTAACAGAATTATAGCCAAAATGAAGTATTACGCGCGGTGTTAAAAAATAAACCGGCCGAGCGCACGTGTAAAAGGAGATGCCAATAAAATAAATACAACGGGTAACGGATATAGAGGGTTTAGATGAATTCGATCGACGTTTACTTTTTGTTGGGCAATTAAATCTTTCGCCGTAAATGGTGCTTGGAATACATGGAGGTAATGGAACTGTGTCAAGATCGTGAACTTCTCTCGAGTTCTTTGATGACAGATAAGAAAAGGAAAATACACCATTAAAAGTACATTTTACAATTTAGCTCTCGCATGACATCGTTGATGTTGAACAGTAATGTTTTATAAATAACATTGTTTAGCTATTTGAAAATTCTTGTCTCCGTAACGCCTGGAATCCCCGACGAGGTAGGCAGAGGGACGTAGTACACACTCACGTTTCACCAGTTATATTTACGTACGTATGGAATGGGTGGTGGGCCTGTTGCCATATAGCAGGCACATGTCCATACTCCAAGTCACTATATAAAAAAAAAAACAGAATTAGAAAAATCCAGTAGTGCTCAACCCGAGGTTTGAACGCAGGACCTCCCGAACGGCAGTCGCGCTTGCACCCAACACGATCAACGAGGCAGTGTGCACTGATAATTGTACTGACCATTAATTACAGTACAGATTGAAACAGTCCAATGGAGCAAGTTCGTTAAAAGTTAATAAATCAACTGTCATTTCGGTACACAGAAATAAATATATACGTTCGAAGAGAACGTCCATTTTAAATTTGTCTGGTCATCGTTGAAGTGAAATCCATTTGGACAGTTGTTGATGAAGCTTTGCTTAGTACAGACAGACACGGCGTACCTACTGTAAGATGTGGCTACATATTACGAAACATTGTTATTATACCATCACCCCTCGTGGTTTACGAGGCAGACAGAGATCGTGGTATTTAAAATACTTATATTTTGATATACACACAAAAATATGTCTTGTAAAGCTTAAATATAAGACAATGGTTTGATCAGCATCGAAAATGAAACATGAATTACTAAACCGCAACATGCGGTAGCGATGCGTCACTACAACGTGTACACGAAATGAACTTCTGCCGATAGTGCGACACGTATATTGTATATATTTATGTACACACATGTGTGTATATATTAAACACATAGGAATAAATGTACCCTTTATTTCATAATGACTAAACAGCAGTTGTCACTGTATTGTTATAGTAAATTGAAAATAAATAAAACTATGTATATATATAACTCGCCTCGTTGGTCGTGTTGGTGCAAGTGCGACTGCCGATCGAGTGGTCCCGGGTTCGATTCCCGGGTCGAACGCTACAAAAGTTTTCTAATTAGTAAATTTCTACTAGATTTTCTACTAGAAAATTTGGTGAAATTTCTAATAGAATTCTGGTAGTGGTTCGGAGTC
>DWEI01000198.1:0-25726 GCA_018245875.1 Mysoria ambigua | reverse complement strand
AAGAGTATTTGTAGGCTATAGGGGAAAAACACATGTCGTGCGGTCTGATCGTATCGTGTGCGTTCGTAATCGACCTCGAGCGCAAGAAAATACTAGGTTAGTGCCGCCGTCACTCGACACTGCCTATCGATAGCTGGCCACAGTCGTAGGTATTAATTGAGTTGCCCTTTATTAACACCGCACCCCGTGTTTGTTGGCTCAGATGATGTCATTCCGATGTGGTCTAGACCGGATATAACCACCTAGCACACGCTCCGATATTGGATGTGATCATTATTCACACATATGACATAAGTCACCAGTGTTGAAGCCAGAAGTGAAGCTAGAAAATTGCCTTTTAACGTTGTTTGTAGAGGTTTTATAGATTGAAGAAAATGCTCGCTTATGATGCAACGCGTTGTGTTGCAATTTTGGTATTGTGATTTTTTTATTCGAATTTCGGTATCCATTTTCGAATATTGAAATGTAAAAAGCTTACAACGAATTATCTGTATTAAAAGTATTAAAAAAATTGTGCGCATCTGCTACCCATTTCTTGCGTTCTTTATTTTACTCATTTAACGATTGTTTGAATAAAGTCACCTCAGTCGTGTTCAAGGTTTGATCTGTCCGTATATGAAATTTAAACTGAATGAAAACAATCTTTTTTTTCGTTAAAATTCAATTAATGTCATTTAAATGTTATTTCATCATAATTAAAATCATATTTACATATTCAAATATAGGTTAATTATAAGAAAGTTAAGCAATTACTTCCGTGATACACCTATACAAAGTAAACAAATTTTCCCTCTACACAACTATCCATCGACTGGTCACAAGTCATTCACCTTTCAGTGCCATTAAGAATTAATATGATCGAGGCTACCTTCGCTTTATTAAGTCTACATATGTTTTTTTGAAAAAATATTACATATTTGTTTTTATCGTTCATTGGGATGCTCTCTCTTACGAATATATTGGAAATGTTCTTCTTTATCATCAATGATCAATAAGCAGAGGACACGAGATTCCATGACAAATGCAGATTCTTTATGTAACTACATATTATTCCACATAGGATGACATAGACTTATCAAAACCGAGTCCACCATCTTATTACAATGCTCCACTACCGTTGACCGTCTGTCCGGACGTGCGGTCGCGGCGTGCGTCGGTCGCGTCGCCGCTCTACAGCGTGTACATGGTTGCAGAAGTCGGCCGCGCAGCACCTGTCGCGGCTGTCCGGCGCGATCGGCCCCGAGCGCATCTACGCCGACTGGCAGTGGTGGATCCTGGCCGCGCTGCCCTTCCCGCACCTCGTGCGCGTGCTCGACTGCTTCTTCCACGAGGGCATCAAGGTGAGACTCGGCACGTGTCGCCGCACATTGTCATCTGTGCGGTTGGTTCGTCTTCATTCGATTATCTTTTGTGGTATTAAAATGTATGTATTAGTTATATATATGAGATGCGATCGATCGGTCGCTTAGAAGATTTGTTATTGACACTTTCTTTACAGAATTTGGGTTTCACCAGATGATAATGTTGAGGCTCATGACTAAATCTTTGATTTCTAATATCTTCTATAAGATAAATATCGTTGTGATCTTGGAGGTAATTAATTAAATTGTATGTCTACCTAATGTTCGATGTCTTTTTATTCATATTATTCACATAAAACTTCGATGTATTTTAGTTTCTCCTTACTCTATTTTCATCGCGCCTATAAGTATATATCTTCGAAATTTACGACGAACATAAACTATTTTTTACAATGTTGACTATTATTTAATAAGGGTATCCCCATATCTGTCGACACGGAATCAAACGATTTAGTTACGTATTGCGGACGGATTATTAGCATGCTCATGGAATCGTACAAATATAATAGACACTGTAAGGATACGATTGGAAAATCGATAAATCGCGTGTTTTCCCGTCATCCAATGTCACACAGTATCGTCGCAGCCGACCAGAGGCGGATGACGTCATTCTCACTCTTAATACCGTAGATATAAAACGCTTCTTCGAATCGATTCAACCGGTTTACGCGTCGACAGATACCCTTGTTGTGTGCTCGTTTACGTCGCCACTCATGTTCTCCTGCGTAACGATTGTTAGTGTATTACATGAATTGGCTTATGTTTATCTGTTATCAGCCGGCGTCACTCATTCAACCGCTTAGCTCGGTGTCATTCATCAAGCCGTTTAATTAGGTACACGCGTAGTACGCGATTGTTCGGTGACGTGAATGCTTGATTAACTCTCTATTCTCAGGTGTTCTACAGGGTAGCGCTGGCGATACTGATCCTGTTCCACAAGCACTCGACAAATCAGAATTCGGAATGGCACGCGGAGGCGACGAAGAACGGCGTCGATCACGCCATTGACAAGTTCTGCAGGAACATGCCCGCTTCCCCCACCAAGCTCCTGCGGACCGCTTTCAGCATAAGGGCTTTAAGGTAACCGTTGAATAATTGTGTTGAAGTGTGTCAAAAAAGTACGCTAACAAAACTAAATGTGAAGAGCAAAATCGACAAGTTAGGAATGATGTAATGAAATTTATCTGGTATAAGTATTTTTAAAAATATCCTCATAAAAATAACCTATATGTTATAAATTTGCATATTTGTGTGATATTTTTATCCCGTACGATGCATTCTAATTAATTTCACTCATTTTTTAACAATTTACTATTTTAATATACAAATTATTTTTTTGATAATAATAATAATAACGACTCGGAAGTATAAACAATAACACGAACGTAATTTCCCCAGTTCACAGTACATATCCCGGGTGTTCATAAAGACGGAGATGACGCTCAAGTCGAAGCAGGTGATCACGGGGTCGCGGCTCGTCCGCTCGCGCTCCTCCGACAACCTGCCCACGAGCCAGTCGCAAGTCAACATCCAGATGATGTCGCACACGCTGACCATCCGCGAGGTTAGTCGCCGCACCCGCTACCACCCGATTAATGGATATATCTATCTCAATTATAGTTTACAGACGATCGACGCTGTGTGTGATGTAGATAGATTCGGTCGAGATAAAGAAATTAGTGATGACGATGATGCTAATTTTGATGTTTCCAAGCTTTTCAATGACGGGACAGTTACGTTTTAAGTCACTTTGTTGTTATATTGCAAGATGCAATATATGAGATATTGCAAAGGAAACGTTGAATCTGTTTATGTAAAAGCTCTGTAACGTGTTTTTGAAACGGACTAGTAGATTTTAAATAAATTGTGTTTTGATATTACGTGTAGTGTGACCACACGTTACAATAGATAGTAATATGGCAATTATATGTGTTGGAAATTATTTTACTTGATTTGCAGAGAATGTCTGAGGAAACGTGCAAACAGATGGTATCGTACACGACAGCAACATTAGGCGTGGCTTTGGCTTTTCTTTCTCATTCAATCATTCGGTTGCGATTCTAACACGACTAACTTCTGTTGCATCGAATACAATTACAGAATCGATGCTGTCAGAGACTGTGGCGTCTCGTTCTGTTGTAAAATACATTCCTTTTTATTATTTTTTATTTTTTGATTCCTTTTCCTTTGTCGACATCACGAAATTATGTTATGTTTCGGTCTGTGTTAGCGAAAGATATGTGAATGACTATATTGTTGTTGTGTTTCTCGATGTTACCATACGACACGACACACGATCCTCATCAGACTGATTCCAACAGAGAACCAAAAGACAACAAGACCAACAACAACAACAACAACGACGACAACAGTAACAACATGAAAATAAAAACAGTATAAACAACAGTCAACTGTCGTTCATTTCACTGGCTTTGAATGGATTTTTCATATCTTATCTCCTTCAATGTGTCTTGTGTTGTTTTTATTACCGTTTATAAATAATGATAATGTAGAAATTTTCAATTAGATTAAAAATACGTGTGTCATATGTACACGCCGCTAGATTGGCATGCGTTTGATACTGTACCGTTGGACGGGCAATGTGAGAGATGTAAGTGGTGTTGTGCGGAGTGATGTAACGAGCAATATTGAACATAGCTTGTATCTATTAACATGTGTTCAGAACTCGGCTAGTACGAGACGCGACGGCATGTAGGCGACTGTTTTGTGTGAGTGCTAACTATGTGTCGATTTTCCCGTTAGGGGTCACATTCGCCGGGCCCACGCGCCCTTTCGATGGGCGTATATCCAATCCAAGCGATCAAGTCACAGATTCTAGACCAGAGCGAAGTAAGACTAAGTAGCATTATGTCACAAACCTAAGTGTCGCTACTTTAAGCTTGCGACCATCGTCGATGTTTAGATGCACCGCTTGCTATCTAGGTGTTTTTTTATTATTGTTTTTTTCTTTTAATATTAATTATTATTATTTTTTATTTTTCTATTATAGCAAGTCGTCGCTTTCCAAAGTTCTCCAGATTTGCGTCGCTTCGATTCTTTTATTATTATTGTTGTTGTTATTATTATTATTTGTATGACCATTTTGCATTTAATGTTGTGTTCGTAATTATTCTTGCTCAGATTACGTGAAATAGTAACGTAAAGTACATGTATTTGTGCTTTTTTCATAATTTCATATAATCTGGTCTGTATCTAGTCTAGATGCATGAGAGCTCGACTTTTTGTGACTGTTTTGATAGTGTTTATGCTGTTTTATTTTTCCTTTTTTTACTAATTGCCCCTTTCGATATATTGACCTTTAAAATGTATACTCCCAATTTAAAGACGAGGCTCTTAAGCGGGAAAAAGTTTCAAGTCAAAAATATTTTTTGTCTGTATGTATGTATAAAACTAATGCTATATTCTCTAAATGTACACCGAAATATACGTAACTGGACAGATAAGAAAATTTAAAATCTTCGATTCCAAAATTATCATGATCAAGGTGATATTCGCAGAGCCCGAGGACCTCGCACAAGGCCCTGTGGTTTCCCTTCCCTAACGCCGTGTTCAGGGATCAGGAACAGCACTCCTCAGATCTTAGACAGAAGGTTTGAAGTAGTTTGATCTCTCGGGGTATCATCTACATGGTGATATTTTGTACATTTGGGAGTAGATCGTGGTAAATCGGTTATGTACAAATTGTATGACGGTTGGGTCGTATCTGAAATATAGTTAAAATTCGGTAAAAGGAATCCAGTTTGAGATCATGTTATTTTATTTAATCCTTTTGACACCTTCGAAAAATTTTAGTGTTTTGGTGGAAAAAAAATATATAGTAAACCTTCTAGTACAAAAATTCTGTTGTATACATCATTTTCGATCTGGATTTCTTAGTAATCTCCACCCGGTCATGATGTTTGGATTAATATTGATATATAAAAAACATAAGTCACATTTCTATTTCAAAGGGGTTCTTTCAAAATATCGGAGTTCACTTTTTCTTTATTCAATTGGGTATAAATATTTATATAGGGCTTTATCATATTTTTTTTATTTGCTAGTAGTTTGAGTTCTTAATGTAAATTATTCTTTTTTGATATAATTTTCTATAAAATTTATGTATTTAGCACTTTGATGTAATTTGTTGGAGTCATTTTCACTAATGAAAAGTTTAGTTTTGACTTAGTATCAATTACAATTTTCTTCTCCTTCAAAATTCCCCTTTTGTCAGTCCTTTCATCCACAAGATTTTTGTCCAAATATTCGTTTATTTACTAACTGTCGACATTAAATTGGTTTAGACCCCTACATGTTGCAAGCTTTGGTTAAAATGTCTCCTGTCTTTTTATATAGCCTTGTTCATTCACTATAATTAATATTATGTATACTACTAAAGCTATAACATCTATTGCATGCGGTGTTGTCTGATTGTCCTGTAAATGTAGTATACACACCACCGTATCGTTTACGTGTTGTATTCGAATGTTTAGACGTTCAGCACGTTCACTTGGCACTTGTAGCCGTCCACTAATCGGAGACCGGTTGGGCGTCTGTACGCGCTGTACATCCATCCGCTTCTTCCAATCTATAAGCTTCGTCTGAATATAAAAGTTTAATTTGATTGAACTTAAGAAGTCTGGTTAATTTATTATCAGCAATAACTGATTAGAAATTGAAGATTACATCAGATATGTTAAATAGTCCAAAGCCCTTAACATATTAGTTTTTATATTAAAGGTTATTGTAGCTTAACTATCACTTTGTTCATCTTATTGTATGCTTATGTTTGGAGCAAAATTTGAAAAGGATTTTTTTCACCTAGTTCGATATCATTGTGAAGTCAAAGCTAGTTGTTGATTTCTGTAGTGGAGCTGTAAGTTTGGTCATCATTACCTTACATAGAAAATTATTTGCAACGTTTAATTCTACAGTTTATAAAAGGAGAGTGGGGATGGATCGTGCGTACAGCGCTTAACATCGTGTCGTGTGTGTTATACAATATAGTGAAATAGATAATTAGTTTTTATTTTATTTAAGCGCTTTTTGTTTTACAGCTATTGTAACCTGCCAGTGTTACTTTCAACCTTAATTTGTAACCTGAAAAAAATAGTTTTCTGGTTTTAATAATTAAGTTTTAATAAAAAAATTCAATTGTTTTTGTTTTAGATGCATTATAAAATTCATATTCATTAGCTATATGAAAAATTTATTTAAAATACATAATTTAAATTTAATTTAAAATTAATAATTAATTTAAAATTAAATAAAAAAATGAATATTCATTAGGGAATTGCTTGAAATTTAAACAATTCATGAGATTTATTAAATGTATTACAAGAATCGTTCTAAAACATGTGTGTACATTTCCAAAAAAACATGCTTAGTAAAAATATCACCTTAATTTACTTTTAAGTTAAATAATCAAAAATTGGACAACACACATGATTTTGAGTAAATTTTGGTTCTATAACTTAAGTGTTACATTGATTATAGTTTCAATATTCTCAACTTGTTTATATCCATATGTCAATGTAATGACACCTTAAATTACATTTTGTTTAAATTCATAGCATTCTCATCATCATTAGTTGTTTTAGAAATTAAATCATATCCTTATTAGAATTGATACTTGTTAATACACATTATTAAAATTAGTTGTAGAAATGCTTTTAAGCATATTAGAAGTTCACACCTATTCGCAAACTGTCTTATAGATAAGTAATATCAAATATTCCAAATATTTCTTTAAGAGTATTAGTACTTACATCCCGTTCCATTAGATTTCTTTTTGTAATTGTCTTATATTCTTTTATAGAATTATCAAGATGTGATTACATGGTACGACTGTTACAATATATATGTACCTGTGTGTAGTTGTAGTTAATTTCAATATTGCAAGGACATACATATTATGGTTTCATGAAGTGAAGGCAGTGAAATGTTGCCAAGAATCGCATCGTGAATAAAGTACAGAAATCAGCAGTATACTGATGTAGATTTATGTATTTTATCAATTTCATATTCGGGAAGATTTATATGTACTAAGAGTACATTGATAAATAATTGTACGAATACTACGGTCATTTATAATTGAAATGATAATCATAGTAACGGTGTAGCAGCTGGATTTTGTTCCTTGTTTTATCAATTTAGAAGTTACTCAAAAACCTTTGGTAATTGTTCTAAGAATATTAATTTAGAATATCTTCATCATCATGAAAAACAACATTAGCTATTGCTATTCAACTGTAGAGCGATTGGTCTATTGAATAGCAAATAACTTAGACAATATTTGTTTTATCGGAAATAGAATATTAGTTGTAGCTTCTGGTATTGTTGCAGAAGAGAAAATGCTACAATACTTTGTTATAGTTATATACTTTGTTATAGTTTATACATAGAAGGCAACCGTTTAGTTTTCCATTTAAAGTAAAATGAACATCGGAATGTATTAGTCGTAGAACGATTTATAAAAGTGATAGTAAATTGGGTACTTCCAAAATTATTTTACTATTACATAACACATTTTAGAAATCGTTTTTGGGTATGTAGAGGACGATTAGAAGCTGAAATCGTTTCCAATCAATCATCAAGCGCTATAGTTAGATATAAAGAAATTTACCATTTCACTTCCAAAAGAAGCTACATCAGTGGTCAATTTTCATTATTCACATCAACTCCAAACGTATCCGTCGCCACCGAATGTAGTAGCCACTGTGGTTCGTCGAGCGCGGTGTCGGCCACTAACGCGGCGTGGGTTGCAGCTGTTCACGCTGTGGTCGTGGCTGCCCGTGCGCATCACCATGTACCAGCCGGTGCTGCTGTACACCACCGAGGAGCACGGCTGCTCGCTCACCACCTTCTACGTGCGGGTCGAGCACCACGAGCCCACGCTGCTCATGATCAAGACCTGTAACAACGAGGTGAGCCGTCCTCTGACGCCGGTCGCTTTGTGAATGTCTGTGGATGATGATCGCTTTTACGTGTTTATTGTCACGTTTCTGGCGGTTTTGCCGGATTGCTTCTTAAATTAAAGTTTGATGCAAATAGAGTTAATGAAATTGTATAAACTATAAATATTCTTGACTTAGTTGATTTTGTAAATATTATAGCTATTGTCAAGCTGTATATAGCTATTGTCAAGAAGCAATCTTTTTTAATATAAAAAACATTTTATACAGCCGATTTAAGGGTTCAAAGTATAAATAAAAAATGCTTTTATATAAACGCATTTGTATTCTATACCTTCTCTCTCGTTCACTCTCTCTCGCGGTCTCTCTATTTATACATAGAATAATACAGATAATAATCAAAATTTGTGTAACACATTCCGGGAACACTACAACATGGTGCTCTTCAAGAAAATGACGAAGGTAGCTCACCCGTCAAATGCGGCAACGCATTGGCCACTTCGTAACATGTGGTGGACGGTTCGCTTGAATGAATGATTGCATTGTTCTACCGCAGGTATTCGGCGCGTACTGCTCGACGCGCTGGTTCGAGCGCAACCAGAAGGACGAGCGCGGCAACCGGCAGGCCTACTTCGGCACCGGCGAGACATTCCTCTTCAGGTACGTCGCCGCACGGCACGCGCCACTCGTTGGTCCGCTGTCGACCGCTCTTCTGTACACGTCGGTTAACAATGGTTACGGTTGTGGTGATCCTATTAGCGCAGCGGGCGCTCCGCGATTAGGTGGCCACTCATTGCCAGCCCCTAGGGTGACTAAGATGCCGGTGTTTCGATGGATTTTTTTTTAACATTGAATAGTTGATAGCTGCCGACATACGATAGGACTACGGTACTCGTGTGGTCGCGACACAAAGGATGCTGAGTGTGAGTTTGTGCGCTGTCTGTCTATTGGATATGAAAATTTATAAAAGTTAAATATGTACTTTAAAGTGCCTAGCATTTAAGTTATACAAATAACGGTGACATTTTACAGATGTTCTTGTACTGAGTTCCTTGTAAATTGTAATATTTTTAAAAATGAACAAAACATATCGGCGTAAAATGGTAGCCATTTAACTAGCTAACTAAGCAACAATTATTTTTAATAAAATTATTTTGTATATTTTTATTTAGCTACCTTCTTTCTTATGTTCTGCATTTTAGCTTTTACATTTTTATTATTACTATTAATGCTACTATATTCTTAATATTATGCTTTTTTAATATGCACAGATATTATTTTTCTATTTAATTCTTGTTCGAGAGTCATAATTTATGAATATCGATGGTGACAAATCTTTATATGATAATATGTTTCTGCACTATTGATTGAACACAATATTGTCTGCTCGCTTCGTTGATCTATTGGCGCAAAACAAAGGCGACTGCTAAGTAAAACACTCTAACGTTGTATCTCAAACGGGAGGCACAATGTGACTAATACTCTTCTCTATCTGCCCACCCGTACGGAGAATCACAGGCGTGTGGTTATATTACATTACTGCCTGCCTGTAATACATGTGATTCATGAGCCATACGTAATCACTGGCAATCACGTGCAGCAACGCTGGGTCTTCTCTCGGGCGAGAGCCATATTTGTTATTCTGTAATTATGTATATATGCTATTAGACTACTTCGTTTACTGTTCATTGATTGTTGTAATAATAGAATTGGTCAAAAAAGTATAAGTTTAAAATGATATATTTTATCAAATGACTCTTTAAAAAAAAGATTTGTCACTCCGGGTATAGGTTTTCCAACTTTTTATTTTCTTATCTTGCTTGCACATTTTTTTTCACGCAATCTTATTTATTCTCATTCTCAATCAGCGCTTCACTTTCGGTTGCGTTTCATGCTTTATCGCTCATAATAATTGTAGTTCTCTCTACATTTGGTATTGGTTATTTTACATACATACATGCACTGGCTACATGTTTTCTTCATTCTTATATCTTTCACACCTGTCTTCAATTTATGTCGCTTATAATATTGTAATGCTTTTTATATTTACTTTGCACAGAACTGAGATTGGTATTATGTTTTTGTGCTTCTTTTTTTTGTTCTCAATGTGGCTAGGTGCTCTCTCTTTGTTCTTTTTTTAAATTGCTCGCCAGCATTAAAAATTAAAAAATGTTGTCTTTTAATGTGTTAAAGTAAAATATGTGTTAAAGTAAACTAGTAAAGTAAAATTTTACTTCACTTTTTCTATGTATTTTTTTTTTATTCTTGAAGAAAAAAAAAATTAAAATTAAGTGATCCCCTTTTATAGTACAGGTCCGAATAAACCCACCCCGCCCTAATGACTGCTCATATTTTATTAAAAAATTCCAGTTTATGAACACTATTCATGTCGTTGGTCGTATCAATGTGAATCGTTACCCATTGTCGATGTTACCATCCCACTCATCAAGCGTTGCTCCTCCTATTTTAAGCCCTATCACCCTTCTCCTTTCAACGGGTATTCGACTGTACCATATAATGATCACTTCACCCTCACTTTATGTCGTTACTTAATTCACTATACGCTGTTATTGTTGGTCGATTTAGTAATTATCCCTCCACCATTCAACCCCCCCCCCCCCCCATCTGTATTATCGCATATGGTCTCACTTTGTCATTCCCCACGCTCGCCCCATCTGTGCCCGTCGTGGTCATGACCGTTTTTTCCCGTATTCATCTCACTCATCGGATCGTGCGCGTGAGCAAAAATGTGTTTGCAGCCTGTACCCGGAGCGGGCCAAGTACCCGTGGGTGGGGTGCGCGGCGCAGGCCGACGGCAAGGGCGACGAGCGCGTGGCGCACGGCTCCGAGCTCTTCATGGCCGCCGACTCCAAGATGATCACCATCGGAGGCGGGTGCGTATCCCACCCTCGGCTTCTGTCGACCGCAGAGAAACTTGTACCTCTTGCAGCTTGCACCCCGTCAGAGCTAAATATCCATGGGTCGGGTGTCTGTTGGAAGATAAGGCGGATGAGGACGGCGATACGAAAACGACACACGCCAATTCGCTTTTTATGGCTGCTGATAATACCATGATCACTGTCGGCGGAGGGTTCGTATATTAGTTTGTATATCAATTTGTCCGTAAAAGTATCTCGTAAGGATATTGGACTAAGTAGTTCTACGTTGGGTGCCATCTGTAGAAGGGCCCAGTTAAGAGGATATGTGATGACGAAACGCCAGTAATATTCTTACAAGTCACTTTAATACCAGCACGAATAGCTGTTACATCAGGCAGGTTTGTGTCACGTAGGAATATCCAGAAGAAATACCTATTGAGATATTTTCTAGTTTGAACTCCGACTACGAGTACCTACAGGTTCCAAGATGTTGTGCTGGGGATACCACTGTTAATATGATTATACCTCAAATTGTCTGACTTTAAATTCGACTTCTTGATGGAAGCAAGGACTGCTGAGTGGAGTTCTCTTAATTGACGATGACTTTATTTTTGTCACTAGGCAAACACAGGACACCTGAGCCATTCCCAGTTGTTCCTCAAGGCTAGCAACGAATTTGAACGAATAGACCACATGGAAAAATCCTTATTTTTTATAACAGCTAATGACTGTTTTATATTAGATATCTTAATACTATATTTGGCTGACTATATTGTTATACAGCAGCATATAGTATTCTTCAGTGTTCAAAGGGATGTACCCAAGAGAAGTTTACTTGAAACCTTTAGTTTACTTTAAGGATAGTTTAGTTTACATTGCAATAAAATGATGACGATGTATAATTGTTCTTGAGTAGATTTATGTGATATGTCCGTCCGTTTGATTAGCTCGCAACGACGCTAATACCACAACATCCATTACACTAATTATTAAATCTCCTCAACCGCTGTTTCAGGGACGGTCAAGCGATATGGATGGACGAGAACATTCGATTCGGCAAGACGGACCGCTGTTCGACGTTCAACAACCCGCCGCTGTGCCCGTCCGGCGACTTCGAGATCCGCGTGCTCGAGGTCTACGGCTTCTCCGGGGCCTAGACCTCGCCGCGGCCCTGGGCTCGCGACGTGGGGCCCGCGCTCGCCGATATCAGCGACGCCGTCCCAGATACCGACGCGTGGCGGACCGACGAGGCGACAGCGCATACCTACAGACGTACGGACTAGTCGACAGTCAAGTATCGATTGCCATTGACATGGATATTGAGCAAATTTCCAGAATACGGCGAGACGAAGGGCGTCGAATCGAAGAAAAAATTGCAACGTTGTCTACCTGTGTAGATTGACGGTCATAGACAATTGGAAAAAAAATCCTGGAACAATTGTAAATCGATTCTCGCCTAATTAGTACTCGTAAAGGGCAACGAAATGGAATGGAGTGTACAGAGATCGACATACGATCAATTCGGTCGTGAAAATTTAACAACGGTGTGAACCGAGCCGCGCGCGACGGCGACGTGCGGCGCGGCGGTCTCGTGCGGCGAGTGCGGCCGCGCGCCGCTGTGCCGGTCTGGGTGCCGTGGCCGTGTAGCGCCTTCGCGGGTCGCGCCGGATCTGTCGCAGTCGAAACCCGATTGATTCTTCAATAATGTGTGTAGGTATTGTTGTAACGATTTTATTCGATTATTCGGTCACTCGGATTTTACGCATGCTGATGTCAGAAAAAAAATCATACGAAATTCAGTATTATTTTACGTGTTGAGGCTAAATTTTGAGTGTGGTTGTTTTATTTTACTTTTTTCTCTCGCCTAATCATTCGAAGATGCACTTCATGTTGTACGATGCGCCATATTGTATGACCGTTGTATTTTGTATTTATATTACGTTTGAAAGACAATTTGTTATTTATTATACACGAATATCTCATGGATTCACTTACATCGCGCTGTATGAATTATACGCTTAGTTGAACTGTTCGTTGTGAAGCAAAGGAGTAATGTACGCGAGTTTGCTTATGTCGTACCTCCTATTATAATATATACTCGATCTAAACCTTTGACGGTCAGGCTATCTCTTGCACGCCGCTACGCCCGGTGGACATCTTGTCGTATCTGTATGGCAACACTGCGCCAGGCGTGCCACATGAGAACGAACGCTGCAAACGTTTCCCTAAATCTCGCGGTAAATCAATCCGTTCTAATCGGAACGATCACTATTTATTTATACACAATAATATTGTTTTTGTTTAATTTATTCGACTGTCGTCAACGGACGATTTGTATTTTGGGTTTTTTTTACTGCGAGATTTACAAGAAATCGCGCAAAGTGAAATCGACGTCGAAACCTTTTTGTAAATATTATTCCTTAAACTTGTCCTATTGTGTTACGTGTGCACCCCATAGATTAACTCTATACGGCAGTCCGTTCGAGAACAACGAAAATCGGGGAATCTTGGTTGTTTAAATGTTACATGTATACATATAATCGTGTTTATGTGTCCGCGTGTAAGTACAAATTGATTGTCGTAGGTACCTACCCAAGGAATACGCTTACGTGAAAGCAATATTTTAATGTTCATAGAACGCTCGCTGGGTTTTGATAACGGCGCCACAAATAAAAAAAATATTACGGCACATGTTGTGATTTACAGACAAATTTGCACGAGACAAATTTATTTAAAGTGGAAATTTAAAAAGTCAAATGTAATTGGTACATGCTATGTTTAAGAATTGGGTTGCAATATGTCGATTCGGTCGGATGTTTCCCACGTTATCAATTGAAACATATCAAATATTTAGGGTCACTTCGCGTTTGAAGTACCGTGGAAGTCGTCTTTTGTGCGTGCGTTGTCAAAATTCAACGATATATAATATTTAATTGTTTTATAGGGCCTAAATTAAGTGATGGCGGATTGTGACGGGAACATTCCAGTGATAGCCCTCGGTGGTTCACCCGCTCGGTCACATGTAATAGATGGAAAATAAACCTCTATCGAAATGGTCATAGGGTTCGTAATGTTTAGTCGATGACAGCGTACGGTGTTCGTTGGAATCCCATCGGCTTCAAGCTATATATAAATAGTGTGTACGCAAACCGTCGGCGCGTGTCCTTGCTCACAAGAAATTACCAAAGATGTAAAAGATAATACGTATTTTATACGAACATTCGAAGATATTATGTAGAATAACATCTATATGTAGGTATTCATCATTTAGCGTGCTCACGCCGTTCGTGAGCTCATTGTTTTTTTTGTACATAAATATTTTTTTAAATAGCAACATTTATTAATGTCAAATTTATAATATTCTTCCTGTCAATTGACTTGGAAGATCTATATACTGCCTGAATATCATGTATATATTTATTTATGTATTAATTATATTTATCTTTTTAATACAAGTCACTTGCACAAATAAATAAGCTTTTGTTCTTACATAGGAATATCTTTAAATGTTCGTATGTATAAGTTGGGGTCGCTATCATTCATGTCTATTATGTTTGTCATATTTTCATCCCCATATAGAAAACAAATTCGCCGTTAGTCTTTTCAACGTAACGATTGCGTTTGAAAGATTAATTCACCAGCCAACGAGTCATTTATATTTATAAGTGACCCCAAGTGGCGTTCGGCCGAGACTACCGCTAACATCTCGAAAGTATTATTTTACAATTTGGAACGAAATGTGCCAAAAATGGACCATTTTGAAGTCAATATCGCGCGAACGGTATTGTGTAACGAATGTCGCTTTCTCGTGTTTATAAATCTTATCATATAACTTTTTACAAAATCTGTGTGTAGTTCTGTGTATTTTCATCGTAAATTTGACAAAACGTAAGTGTATTTGATCTTTTGGGAGCTTATTTTTGTGAGCATTTTTATAGAAGTACACGAGTGGTCGCAGCGCGAGTTTGACGCCCAAATAGGAACATGGGTCAACATCAAAGTGCTCCCAAAAACGAGCTCGAATACTCGGAAGTAAGTAGGTAGGTAGGTGTGATTGTAATAATTCGCAGTTACTAAATGTAATTCTCTGATCTTTATGTAACGATATAGAAAATATATAAATGTTCTGTCGTCGTGTAGATGAGTGTTATATTCACATATCCCTGCAGTACAAAGGGGCTTACGTGTGTAGGTCGCGCGGAGTGCGCCAACGGAGCGCTGATTTCTGGCGCCGAAACTCGGTGCTGTTTCGTTTTTAAATGTTAAAGTATGAGCGTTCAATAAACTCCCTTAACATAGTGGCCGAGTTTACTAGGAATCGGCGGCTTAATAAATGCAATAACTGTTTAGCCTGCGTTTTAGTATATATTAATTCATTACCTCCGCCCATCAGAACTTTTCGTATTTTTTTTTGTTTATATAAAAGCGATGATGGTGTCGATGAACCTATGTCACAAAAGTACTCGTAATGTAGTATAAATGCTGTAATAAAATTGTACAACAGCAATCTTCTCTAGTCATACAGTGGACCGATATGTAATAATGAAATGAACTTTGTTCAGTTTGCATATGTAACTGAACTAGCTCTTGTGTTGTTCGACGGTTTATTTTGTTACTTGTATGTTAATCGTCCCCACACGTCTCGACACTCACCGACACTGATGGGCAGAGCTACGGACTTAATGAAACTTGAAGTTGGTCGAGGTACTACATGCGACTTTATTGATTGTCAAAAGCCTAAGACTTGTTTTTAAATTCAGATTATTTATGTAATTTATTGAGTAGGTATTATATTGTATGTTGAGTTGTCTCAGCGGTCGGCGGCCCTATCGTCAGATGGTCACATGTTATGTTTTAAGTATAATATATTATTATTTTGTCGCTCAGTTATTTGAGCTTCGCGCTGGTAACACTGGTTCGACGTGGACCGCCGGTGTTGCTAGGTATTTTTGTAACGCTTGCAGCGTTTTCTATTTTTAAGTTTCCGCTGGTTCCCGCCGGCCGCGGAGAGGCGCCACTCGCGATACGTTGCTGTTAGCCGTTTGTCGTTGATCAGTGTAAAGTCTAGTCTTTATTCTGTTTTTATTCTTTAACGATACAATATTATAAATATTTACGAAATGATATTTTAAGTTGTGCGATTACACCCCGCTCGAGGGGTTTTAGGCTCGTGGTTAGTTAGAGTTAAGTACATTTGATGTAAATTATACAGTTATTAATCTCTATTCTCCCTTTCAGTATTTGTGGTGTACGTTTTTTTATGTGAGGAGCGTAGTGGGGCGGCGCTAGTGGGGCGGTCGCGAGCGCTTTGTTTTGTTACGATGTACTGTTACATTCGAATAGTTTTAGTCGCCCTCGCGGCGGTTTGAAACTCGTTTATGGTAATGTAAATGTTGCTTTATAATGTCTACAAAATATATAATCCTATACACACATTGTCATTTTATTTTTTCCTTTCCCTTATATTTCATAAAATGATTTGTAAAGGTTTTAGTCTAGTTGCCGAATATAAACAACATTTATACTGCCCTTCTGAAGCATGGAAATATGAAAACTTTCCAGCAGTAATATTATAACGCAACCTAGCTGAAATAAGAGTATTATTAGTGTCAAAAGAAAATAGAAATCATAAAGCTCTGAACTGACGTTGAAGAAACTGAAATCCACAAATTATTCACATGACAACCATCATCTACTGTCAGAAATTGTCACAGTAGTAACAAAATTCTAACAAATCATGCATATTTACATGAAGATATATTTGAAAAACTTCTATTTCAGGTCTTTATTATCTAAATAAAATCAAATTTTTAAATGAATAACTAATGTTCATTTCCTTTAATATATTGTGCTTGGCTTTGCTTAACATTTAGTGTTTGTTATATTTTAAAAAAGAAGATTAATCAATTTACATGATGTCAACATGGATGATATAAAATTGTTGTTAACTATTAAATTTTTGGTCTGTCAAACTATAATGATTGAAAGTTTACATAAAAACTTCAAACATGAGTTATATGTTTTCAAACAAATTGAGCTCATATATACATGGCTCAGCATATTAAATAGGGTTTAACTTGAGCTGGATATAGATCTATTCAGGTATAGTCAGGCCTATGCAAATAAAATTTGGAAAACACATAATTGAAGTCACATACTTTATTGAGAGCAATAGGTATACAATATTGCTACAAATAACTAAACACTATACTAACTACTTATACATCCATACAGTTATATATGATAATTTTTAATTTGAATGGCATAAATTGTCAAATTGAAATTTAAATAGAACAATAGATAGTTTCTACATACTTAAAATAATCTGTGAATCTAAAGAGTATGTTTTAACATTCTTTTATCTTATTTTTATAATAAGACATCCGCTCAGTAACTGCAGTCACTAGATCATTGTCCAAAACGGACACAAGGATCTCATCCAAATGGCTGCTTATTTCCTCTACTGAACTTGACAGATTTTCATCTGTACACTTTTGTAAGTAGAGACAGATAAGTGTGCACAATGGTGTTCTTAGTTTAGATGCAAACTCTTGCAAATCATCTTTTTCATCCTCTTCAAATTTTGATGAATCGTTCTTATCACAGTTTTCCATTGTGTTTAATGCCTTCCACATGTTATAGCTGCAAGTAAAGTAATGTTCTGGTTCTGATATGGTACTTAATTCAAGAACCTTTACAATAGTTACTGTAGAATCTACAATATCAACCAAGTCCATATCTACCTCCTTCTGATTAACAATTTTTCTTTCATAGTAATTAAGTACAGTCATGATCATGACTGCCACATCATCCAGATTTTCGTCACTTAGATCTAATTTCTTCTCAAATCCAACCAAATTTAAAGTAATTTGTAGGCTTATTATGAAGACCCTTTCTAATTCATTTTTATCGCACATATCTTCATATTTGATCGCAACCTCTGAAAACGCTACAGTTAATGATTCAAGGGCATCTGTAGTAACAAAGTGCCCAAAAAAGTTGGATCTTGCATCATCTGTATTGCAATATGAACAAATGGTATTAAAGTTTTCCATTGCAGTGATGAGGAGGTCTTTGTTTGATGAATTTTTAAGGATGAAGTACAATGCATTTGAATAGCCAACTTTAATAAACAAATCCGTCCAAAAAACGACGTCGTCGCCGAACGCGAGGAACAGACAGGAATTAACGAGCCGTAGCAATTGTATGAGCACAAGAATGTCATCAGATTTAATGTACTCTATTAAAAATGAAACAAACGTGTCCATTTCTAGTAGAGCATCAACAGCTTCTTTTTGACAACACATATTGCCTATAATACCCAGTATAATCTCGATAATTCGGGAACTCTCGATGGTGGGTAAGGCAAAGTTTATCAACTGTAATATTTCATGTTTCTGCAGGAATAGAACCACGTCCCGTTCAGCAGTCATGTCCCAAAGAGTACAAAGATCGTCTTCGAAGGCTGTATCAGGGACTTCCTCTTTTAATAAATCCAAGTTAGCCAGTTTCAGTAGAATTTTAAGCACAAACCTTTCGCTATACGCGGTATCTCCGATTACATCTCCAGCCACTTGAGGGTGGACGTGGTTACTTAATTGATTATCTAAAGGCCTCATTATTATTATTTGTAATACTGTTGTGAAAATCAATCGATATATGATTTAAATTAGCAGTTTACGCCATGTTTTAAATATCGCTATTATTAAAGCACCTGACTTCTATAAATCGTCCTTTGATTTGAATGACATAATGCAATAACAATGACAACACCCGCTAGTTTTATTTTTTCTTTCGAGTAGGCAAATGTATCTATCTATGTTTCATGCTCTTTTACCAGGACCGAGACACAATGTTAATCTTTCATCGGATTAAATATTTTCGTTTTTAACTCCGATATAGTACAGTAAAGTCAAGCAAAAACGCATAAGGTTTTATTATACCTCAGAAAAATCTTATCTAATCTAATAATCTCACGCACATCTTGTCTAAGGATAAAAATGACGTTTATATGTAATTACAAATCCTATATAAATAAATGATTTTTGACTTGACTGAGTTTAACAAACATTTAGTGAAATAATAATTTATATTATAAGAGAAATAATTTAAATTATATTAATAGAAAGATGACACTTATTGCAGCCTTAGTGATATCGGGACTGTATTTTTCTAAGGATTCACAACGACCGAAAGGCTCTTTTGGCCGTTTCATATGGCGCTCACTACTGTATTGGTTGCGATGAAATTGTCTGTAATGAAGTCACGACTACGTTCACGTGGAGCTCGTAACGACCATTTAATGACGTCGTGACTGATAGGTCGTGAGCGTTGTCAGAATTAAGAGGAATTTTAAAATATCAAAGCAATAAAAATAACAATATGTCAATGTCAAGTGTTATTATCGTATGTTATCAACGCTGAAAACGCTCCATATTCCATCCACTTTAGTTTAAGATCGCATCGCTCTCGTTCGGTAAAATCCATGGTCATGAGCGTAATCGTTGTAAATATTTAATGGAACACACATAAAGTGATCTGAGTAAGATAATGCTCGTAGTAGTAGTAGAAGGGTTTCATGAGAGCCCTGAAGCGGTTGTTTTTGACTGAGAAAATTTTATAAAATGATTGTTTTCTTTGTGTTACGATATATATTTTATGTGATAATTTCTAATAAAAACTTGATTATTTAGGTTCATTGTCGAAAGTAAACTATAAAATAAATAATACCAAATGATAAAGTGAATTGATAATGTAATTACTAGGTTGTTACTTTTCTTGTAATTAAAATCATAAGAAATGAAAGGAATTTGTTTTCAATAACCTTTATACTGATATTTATATTCGCCAAAATTTTCCGAATGCGAATATTCGTTACATCACTAGTGCTTACCTCTTCGCAGAATACAAGTGGTGTTACGTTGTATAAATTTGTACTTATACATTACGTACCTTTCCTTTACTAATTACATTAATAAGTTTACATAAAATATTAAAAATTAACGAAAATCTGTATCAAAAATAAAATTATTTTTTTAACCCCTCATAGCCCGGTTAGTGTAGAGGCTAGTGAACTTGATTGCTGCGTCGGGGTCGTGCGTTGTCATTCGTACCCAAAATGTTTGAGTGATTAGCGTATGTCTGGGTTTTAAAAATAAAAAATCTAAGTCTATATTTACATTGTATGTATGTAATTAATCAGCAATCTAGTTATCGTATCACAAACTTAACACTCGGCACTAGGACCATGTGTGGAGACAGTAACAAAGTATGCATCAAAATCAGTAAACATCACAACCTTTAACACACCATCCCTTGTCGCCCACAAACCAACACTTTTGTCCAGCTATAAGAAACTCTTGAAAGTTTATAAGCTTATAAGTTTGCTTTTTCTACATGTCAAATTAAAGAAATAGAGTAAAATAACAATGAAAATAAATAAAACATGAGCAGAAATGGAAACAAATCATTTGAAAGATACTCTTTAATAAAATTAATACAAGTTGATTAAATAGACATAGACTATTGTAACAGTCACTGTTAGAACTTAGCCTTATAACATAAAGTCTATTTAGCATACTTCAATTCCTACATCCATACAAATACAACAATGAAAGATAAATTTCAAAATGAATGCATAGAACATGCTTATTTGACTGTTCTAATCGGCTCCTTCAAAATTTTAAGTCAGCGTCCTGGGTTGTCTGCAAATATCGTTTTTGTTATCCATAATTACTATCAGGTAAATAATAAGACAAAAATTGGGTACACATTTATAAAAACACATATATAATTGTGTTTTATACATAGTTAATATAACTTTACAATACCATGCTAGGCACAGCCCAACACCTGTCCAGTGTTTATTTATTTTTGAAGAAGAAAACAAATAATTTACAGTATAAAATAGTAATGATCAGGCTGCCAGAACTGCCTCATAAATTTTTACAGGAGCGAATTCAGAGTACGAGTATAATTGAAATAGTAATGTACTAAGAGTTTATATTGAGAATCGTTAACCTGCCAGTTATCGTTTAATACTAACTGTCTGCCGTCACTTTCGCCGGTGGCGCTTCCTCGTGCTCACCCAGTCTCCTTTTCTTAGCAAATTTGCCCTTAAAGTGTCCTTTTCCTTTGTGTTTGAAGTTCTTTGCAATTTTTCGTCGCTTGGACATTTCATCGACTGTTTTTTCTAAATACTCTAGCTCTTCCTCTTGTTCCAGCATTCGAAGAACAAGCTTGTGTTCCCCCACTGAAAGTTCTCCGTCGGTCAACAATTTCAGATATTCAGGTGCAGCATTCTGTTTCATAAATCTTATCCAACCTTGTGTCAGCCCAAGTTTGAAATCAATGTATGCAATATCTACATTTTTATCTGAAAGAAAAGAAGTCATAGCATCAATTAATTGCTCAAATACTCACTATTAATTACTCCGAGTATTTCTGTATCACATCTTAACAAATTTATCACAAAATTACTATAAACACAATATGAACAATTTAAGACATTAAAAAATAATGTGATTGGTAGACTTTATTTGATGTTCCAGTTCCATCTATTAGCTAAAATACATCATTCTGATCCACTTGGCTTTTCATTATTTTTAGCCCCTTTGCTATAGCATTACTTTTAGCACCATTACCTTGCACCCATAGGTAAGAATTTTACAAAAATTAAGACGAATAAATCCAATTACGTTATTGTTAAATTGTAGTCTATTAAATGATACTTTAGCTCACGCTAAGTATTACTTATCTAAAATAACTCCTAATTGGAGTTGACAAATGCATGATCTCAATAGTGGTCATTAAAGTTAAATTCCATGTATTGTTATGCAGGCTTTTATAAATAGCTATTCATTCATAATCAACTACTGGGTGGCAATATGCCATCAACTGGCACAAATAAACATTTTTCAAAGTCACCTTTTCATCCTAATAATATTATAAACGAGAAATTTTGTAAGTATGGATGGATGTTTGTTACTCTTTGATGTAAAAACTACTGAATGGATTTTAATGAAACTTTACAATAGTATAGCTTATACACCAGATTAACACATAGGATTCAATTTCTAAAGATATTCTGTGAATTGTCCAAAATAACAAGTACAAGTAAGATATGCCAAGCTGGCGTCTGCATTGCACCCCTCGGCTCTCAATCCTATTTTTTTCTTTTCTCTATGGAGCATATAAGTTAACATATAAAATAAGATAGGTATTTACGCGGGAAAAACTGTGTGACACACTGATTATCCACGTGGGCAAAGCCGATGTCATATCTAGTATCTATATATCTTTATTCAAATAAAAGAAAATAGTTTCATTACAACTGTAAAAAGAAATAATTCAAGTACATATTTTTATGTGTACATTACTATTATTACAGCTATTTTTAAAGTTAACACTTAATTACAGTTTTAACACATTTTATATGGCTAATTGTATGACTACCTCCAATGGCTAATAGTGAGGTCCTGTACTCAAACTGTATTGGATTTTCTTACTCTCACCTCCTCGTAGGCCAAATATGTGCTTGGTGTATGGCAATTCACTTACCATTAATTCCATAGTGGGATATAAACATAGCTGGTGAAATGTGACAGTATAGTACACTCCACTGCCAATCTCTCCGGACATTACAGGCGTGATTTTACGTTACAATATTTTACTTACTTTAGTTAGTTCACAACAATCTACTGAAGCTTAATTCGCCAATTTTTAACGCAAACTTAATATTACGTAAACCAAAAAATGTATATGAAAACAATGCAAACTTACCATGTTCCATAATAGCGGTTTTGATGTCCTCCCTCGTCATTTTTTCGTGACCGTTATCGAAGAAAAGAACAGTACCGGTGGGCAGTTTGAATTCAGGCTTATCAATCTGAATTGAGGAGAGTAAACAACTTAGTCACAATACATAAATAAGATCAATAATTTAAAAACTGTATTAAAAATATTGACTGTTAATTGACATTTTGCAGGAGCAGCTTTGAATTGCGGATTTGTGTCCGGTGTATGACAATAGGTTCACCACCTTTTTTATAGTGAGACACTTCTCTGCCCACCTCTTGGGGGGTTAAACACATGAAATACAGTTACAAACTCAATGTACCAGACACCCACATACCTCCTTTGTCTTTTTATCTCTTTTTTCGCGACGTCCATTGTACTCTTCTTGTTTTTGTAGGAAGTAATCGTCTTGCCACAGCAAGAGCAGAGCGGAGTCGTGGTATTTGACATCTGACTTTTCCATAAATACTTTAGCCTGAAAGTGATGAAACAATACAGAGGAATGTATAATCATGAGGACATATAACAAATGATTACAATTAAATTATACTCAATCAAGTGCACAGTGAAAATTGCAGCAATCACAGGAATTGATGGATAGTGGATGACTGCAAATTAATGAGTTTACATTCCAGTATCACAAGATTGGAACCTTTTTTTATTCAAATAATCCTTTTGACAATGTTGTGTGCTTTAATGAAATTCATAGAGGCAGCTAATCCCAGTTACAAAGTCAATCCTGAATATGTAACATCCCTAATGTGTGTGATATGTAGAATTACATTTTATGTTTCAAGGAATGCCAAATAATGCAATGTACCTGTTCCTTAGTCTTGAATGTGGCAAATATAGAGCCTTTGAAGAGGCGCTTATTTAAGCGTTTGTCCAGATAGCGCCTCATAACAATATTCTCGACTTCTTCATACTGTTTGAAAAATTGTAGTAATTCATCTAGAGTGACGTCTTTAGGGAAACCTTTAGCATAGATAGATCTGCTCTGGAGGTCCTTCCGACGGTCCTCGTTCATTTCTGGCACTGGCACCTCTGGATTTCGCCGGATTTTCCCATCAGCAATCTGAGGATATTTTTAAATTTGTGTTACATGTATATTCAAATCTTACCCTCGTTTAGAAATACACTTGAAAATTTAATTACGTAACATCTCGCCTGTAAGCCACGAATAGGTAGGCAGTAGAGTGTAGTACACTCATACAGTTAAGTTTATGTCCCATAATGGATGAGCCTATTGCTGTACACTGGGGTCATATCCAGTCTCCACGCCACTACTGTAAGATCTAAATTAAAAATTCCTGTTGTTCCTAAATTTAAGAAAAATCAAGTCTATTTTCATGTTTTTCATAATTATCCAATATTCTACTTTTTTAAACATTATCTCTTCTCTCAATAATTAAATAAAACAAATCATACCTCAAGTAATCCAGACGTAGACTTTTTTAAGGCCCGCTCGAGAACTTCAATGTCTGTGGTAAGTTTGGACAGTCGGTTGAATCTGGTTAGCACCTGTAATGGCATCCAGCCGTTGTCAAGTTTAACCTGGTCACGGAGGAACCTATCTCTAGGATAGTTCACATCACCTGAAAGACATACAACCAATTAGAAAGGTGACAAACACAAAGTTGTTGAAGGTCTGACAACATCAGATGTATGTTACCATCCAATTTAACATGACAAGTCATTCAGTTTGATTATATGTCTACAACATAATACATGATACATAATCAACTGGCATCACAATATTAAGTAATCGAGTGTGCTATCAAACACTATGCTTATGTTCAAACAGACAAATAAATTCTGTTAAATGTCTGACACAATTATCAGGATGAATAAATGTTCGGCTCATTGCTTGTGTTGATTGGAAGTGTGACTCCTGACCAATGAGGCAGTCAAATATGTATTTTAGTAATAAATGAATCACTTGCTTTATATATTGAGTTTTATTTTATTTTCCTTCATTTTTATGTAGGTAGTCACAAAATTTTTGGCATAAACATGGAATACTAGTCAGAAAAATCCTATAGTACCCAACAATCCAATCCAGGCTCTCACTATCAGCAGTGGCACTCGCATCCACTCAATAGCTGAGTCAGTCAAGTCGTTCTAAACTAGAACAAATTATTGACTGCCTCGTTGGTTGTGTTGGTTGTAGATGCGACTGCTGATCGAGAGGTCCTGGGTTCGATTCTGGTTCGAACACTACAAAATTTTCTAATTAAGATTTTCTAGTAGCTGTTTGGAGTCTGGATATGTGCCCGATGCATGGCAATAGGCTAGCCACCTATTACATAGTGTAACCAGTGAATCATGGGAATGTTCTGCATTCCTCTGCCTACCCTATGGGGATTACAGGGATTATGTTAACAAATTATTAGGAGATAAAATATTAGGAACAAAATCGGTACAATATAGTACATATATTGCATTGATAAGCAATGAACCTCACACATCTCATTTTTTTAATTTGCACACCAAACTAAAGGCAAATGTGAGAGCTATAAAAATTGTATATCAACTGTCCTACTACCACATTTATGCGAATAAAGTGTTATTATCATTATTACAATAACTGTCACACATAAAATTGGCATTACAGGAACAGCTTGGCATTTGAAACATTAAGAATGGTCCTAAGATTGTAATTAATTGCATTGATAGCTCCATAAAAACAGTCAATATCACTTTACAAATATCACGCAGGTGCCGAGGGAGACCAAGACTCACCTACCTTGATGGAATAGGCCAAATATTCTTTGAC
>DWEI01000197.1:0-25737 GCA_018245875.1 Mysoria ambigua | reverse complement strand
AAACATTATATAAAACATATTTTTTAGCTTGTGTCATTTAAAAGTAATGATTTTAAACGAATACTAACGCCTGTACCACTTTTAAGCGACAATGCGCGCAGCGGGTACTTGTACCCGGCCCGCTTATAATGTGTTAATATTATACAGCCTTCTGACCCAAGTGTAGTGAGTTTTATATGTAGATTAATGAAAATGGAGACTCATCAAGGGTCTCACCTGTACCTACTTTGATTTCTACAAAAAATGTACACTGGCATCAGTTTTCTACTAAATCTTATATCAAATTTTTATCATATTACCCTCACACTTGTCAAAATGTAACATTATTTATAAACACATGTATTTAAAAATATTCACATGCAATTTATTAGCTATATAGATACAGACTATTGCACTTGCATAGCCAGTACTAACTGGCTATGTAAAGTTTGTTCAGATCAAAGTTTCTATTAGTATAAATAGGTATTATTAAACAAATTGGTAGGATAACAGAGACAATACTTCCTTTAGGGCAACATGATCATCCATAATACTGACAAACAGCTATTCTTTTTACTATGATTAAAAAGTTCACACTAACACTGAAGAAATTGACTTTGATTCTAATACGGAAATAACTAAACAAATGGTCTACAAGTCTATGATGGTGTTGTTATAAAATAAGGATTATTGTTACAGTTGATCACAAACCACTTTCTTGGGTCTTTAGTACCCATTCTGTCTTAAGATTTAGTGCATGCAATCAAAAGCAAATATGTCAGCATAGTTAAATACAAATGTCATGCACATATCCATACATGTGAAAAATTGTTTGTTTACCCCCATTAATTTGGGGACCCACATTTGTTTTGCGTAATATTAATTTTTCATTGTAATTTATGTATATTGGGACTGTAATGAAACGCGTTTTAATATAAGAAGTCTATAATACCATAGTTATGTATGTCGCCATCTGTGTTATGAGCACAATGAATAATAGACAAGTCTCACGATCTGGTGAGACTGCCTGTAGCCATGTAGGCGGTCGCGAAAAACGTATCGGCTGAACGTAATTGGCACACAATTCGGCCCGACCAATCGGTCGAGACCGTTCATTCACGCCTTCGTACTTCGAATCGCATTGACAGCTGAGCAAACCTTGAAAACACAAACCATTACAAAATGTCTATGACAACAACACGCTACTAATCCGACTAAATACTGTGTTTCTCTGACCTTCCACGCTCTGGTTGAGCGACGACGGGAATCCAGACGATGCCAAGTCCTTCTTCTGCCTGCCTTTCGGCGGATCAGAGTCCGAATCATCGAAAACTAGCGTCCGAACCGACTGCGAACACCGACGATCCATCGCCTCACTCACTACACAACACACAAATTAGTATTTTCGCCATTTATAAATAAGATGACCGTATTCCGATCGCACACCACGTTAACATGGCTGTATAAAAAATAAATGAGATAGACTTGCGAATTCATTCGTCTTATTTTCAAAGAAAATATGTATATTTATGTATTTATGCCATCATATTGTACGCGACACACGACTTCATACTAATCGAAAAGTGACACAATTACTTTTTGAAAGATGGCAACGGCAAGTTCGTAGTGTTGCCCGTAAAATAATTTTTATTTCCCCTGAAATTACTGCAATGAATCCATAAACCAACATTAAACTTCTTCGTAAAATTTTATTTGGTATTACCATAAAATATTGTTACTCATTTTTATTTAAAAAATATTTTTGGCATGGAGCGAATTTTTTTTATACTTACTGTTGTGGCACAAACTTAGAACAAATATTGTGCCTATAGCCGACAATGGCTATTTTATATTACCGTTAAAACTTTTTAAATGTCTCTAATCAAATAAATGTAGTTAAATTTAGAATTGTATCCAGGCATATAATGTCTAATTTTAATAATCTTTATTCTTTTTCGACAAAAGTAATATTAAGTAACAAATGACTTCAATTACTATTATTTCGTTTTACGAATTAGAAATTTTATTAAATTTCTTGAGCTAACCAAAATGATATATTTTATTTCAAGCAAAAATATGTATTGCCAATATCATAGCGTAAGGCAGACGGCAAGAACGGCGGTTAAATTTTTCAAAAAAAATAAAATATTTTGTAACTATTTCAACCGTATTATACTTATTCTGTGGCGAATTTAGGAAATTTTCTTTCTTTGATCATTCAAATTGTCTATCATTTAGGTATAATCACAAGTAATACCTGTTTTAACAATATATCTGAGTGGTTGCCGTGTAAGAATAATTATAATAAACTTGATTAAATAATTCTGATGACTACTTGTATGGAAAAGTTATTTAGAATTCATTTAGGTATGTATAGTACACATTAAATTAAAATACCTAAACTTTCTTCATCCCCTGGTGGCTGACACCCTCCTTACACCACTAATAATAGCTTAAAACTAATTCTAACTATTATTTCCTAAGCTAAATCAGTATCCACGTCGTTTATGTATTTAATATTTTACCGCATTTGTCAGATTTTGCCCCTTAAATAAGCAATACCTAACAAATAGTAACGTAGACAAAACCTAACAAAAGTGCGTTTTATTATTTGGGAAGAAAAAAATAAAATAGATATTTTATTGAGGGTATACGTCTAAAGACAACTTTATAAAATAAGTAGAAATTCTTAAATAAGTGAGTATTACAATGAATAGAAACATTGTCGTTTTGTAACAACTTCTTGGCGTGGTACTTTACCTAAGTATCATCCTGAATTTTACCTGTTGATTGTGGAAAACATGGTTTAACTTGTAATAGCTATATTTTAAGCGCTGGCAACAATTATCACAAGAAAAAGACTAAATATATCGACGTCCTTGTCTTTTTTCTTGGTGCCACCTATGAGTGTTCATGTACACTAGAGACCATATAATTGCCATGCAATACGAAATGTCACTATAATTGTTGCTATGCTTTTACAATTTAACA
Source organism: Mysoria ambigua (assembly GCA_018245875.1). Classification (NCBI taxonomy): domain Eukaryota; kingdom Metazoa; phylum Arthropoda; class Insecta; order Lepidoptera; family Hesperiidae; genus Mysoria; species Mysoria ambigua. The sequence goes on along the minus strand of DWEI01000197.1, from coordinate 22,767 downwards.
TGTGCAGCAAAATTTTAAAAATCTGTAAAATATGTTAGATAACAAAATTTACAAACATGGACTTAAAGTCAAATTGATAAAAACAATATAATATTGTTTTATAAGATGAAACGACAGTTATCCTTCAATGGATCAACGCCATCTAGTGTATCGTTTTAGTAAAATTAAAGTTTTCCCGTCAAAAGAAACGGAAAAACACGAGTGTGCGTCGCCTCAGTAGATATCAGCTGAATTATTCGGCTAAAATGCCCTGGCACGGGCATACGTAGTCGTCGGTCCGCCATTACGACGCAGCCGAGACACGTTCGTCGTATTTAGTTAAATATTTTCGTTTATAAATGAGTAATAACGCTCATGAGCTCAGTAATCGACTTCTGAATGCGTTGGATAACAATTACAATGTAAGTTTCCGAGTTTTGAAGATCTTAAGTCCGATAAGCGAGTCTGAGATACGGAAACGGTCCACACGAGCCTGTGACACCCGATTCGAGTTGCGATTCTGCCTCTTGGAGGTTGCCTCGAAGTTTTCTAGTGTAATTTGCCGTGGCAAAAACGTACCATGTCTTCTTAGAGAGGCTGGATAACATATAAAGCGAGATACGTGTTGAAAATGTGATGTCTGTGTGGGGATACGTGAGCGTGAAGTGCGATGTACGGGGCCACTGACGTCGTCAGCGCTCCTCTCGTCCCTCCGTCCCTAGTGCCAAATGTTTTGCAATGTGAAAGTATGGAATTGTGCCACGCGCGACCTTTCCCGTAGATATTCGTCAGGTTGAATCTGTAAACTCGGATTGCTGATAAAAAAGGGGAAATGTGTTTTTTTGTACGCAACAACATGTTGAGACTTGGGAGATGCAGTCGGCGGCGGTATGAGTGCACCTCATGTTCACATGGTGGTCGGCACTCAATTTGTTGCAGATCAGAGATGTTACTAAACTATTTTGTTCATTTTCGGTGGTGCAATATCAGGTCAGTGGAGTTTTCGTAACAATTTAGCATCCTGGTGCGATTTTTTGGAAGGCATCAAGAATTTTTTATACTGAACTACTGTTACCATTTCAGTAGTAGAACATATTATGAAACTTGTTTCTAAGTACTTGTGTTATTGAAAAAAATACACTTACTACAAGTAATCGGTTTTAATAAGTTAAAACTATAAAGAAACAAAACAATATAAAGTGCAAATTTTTCATATACATACATAGTTTCAAACCCTTTATTCAGACCCTTATGGGCTAGGTCCCTTAGAAAATTTTTCACTATAGAATACTGTATTCTTGTAACTAGCTGAACCAATACTATACAATTACATTCTTTTAACATTATGCTCTCCATACTATTTTTAGATTTCAAAGAATAACCTAGAACAGACTAAAGCCTATAAAAATCTATAGTCTTTAGTGTTAAGTTGTACCAACTCATAATTAGCACATTGCTAACTCCATGTGGTTCCGACAAGAGCCATGTCAGGTATAGGATCATGATGAGTTATCTCCATTCCATATCAACTTACAACTTCTGTATATTTAAATTTTTCAACATGTTATTCTTTAAGCATCCCATTAACATAACCATCAGTGATCACTCACTGTAGGCACATGTAGTGTATGGAAAATAGAACTTTTGTAACCAATGAATACACAGTTAGTTACATTTACACAATAATATGGTGAAATTCTACTGAATAGTAAAGCACTGTCCAACAAGTATATACTTGTCTGATCAGACAACTTTTTGGTTAGCTGTTTTTGGTAGTAGTTACAGGATTTTACCACACATTTTGAGGTAGCATTGCACCCCATGCAATCTCCAGATAATAAAATTACATATTGCCAAGTCCAGAAGTTCTAAACAATTTTTTTATGCTACATTACTTACATCCTAACTTTTTATAATACTACACTCTAATCACATGCTCATCTGTATACGCTACATTCTCTATCGTCATCCAAATATGTTCTGAGCATTAGAGTTTTGTTTTTAAAAGATTTAAGCCATCCCAGTTTTCAATACCAATGCTACATGAGATTGTTAGTGTTGCAGATTTTGATTTAACATGCTCAAAAAATAAACATTAATATGAGTTGTTCTGCTACATACATACATAACCTCAAGATAGGGCTCTTTTACAGTGCAAGTAGAGAGCCTGGAGTGCCAAATATCTCTATTCTCTAGACTTGCCATGCTTTTACCACATCAATCACTGTTCATACATCCACATCAGTTTCAGATACTTCTATCATTTTCCTCTGGAAAGTTAGTTTCTATAAGATAAGATCATCAATATTTATAATAACATGTTCTAACAGGAAATATGTTGATTAAGCATCCCATTCATATGCTCCTGTTACCTCTATATATGTTACTTCTTAGTAGTATTAGTACCTATCAATAGCAGTTGGTATCTAAAAGTATTATCAGCAACTAATACTAACCATCATCTATAGTCGTAAACGTACAGAACTGCCCATACAAAACCATAGACTTAATAGCACTTGTGACTGTTCCCTACTTATTGGCTTATCTATACACACACACATTATTATACACAATTCATATTATACACAGATACTTTGGATTAAATTTGTTAAAAAATCCATCCCTACATTAGATAAAATACAGCCAGCGCATAGCTATGTTACTGGTTAAAAACTGCAAATCTTGCAATAATTTCATCAGTTTGATCATTTCTTGACTATTTTCACTTTTTAGTAGATAATATGAATATTGAAATCTTAGTTGTGTTTGAATCAAAGTATGATATTAAAATTTATTGCAAGTATGCTGAATCTATTTTTTATGTTTACTTTCTCATTATTCATGTTGGTTGCAATGTTGTCTGGATATGTGCCCAAAGCATGGCAATAGGCTCACCACCTGTTTCATGGTAGGACATAAATGTAACTGGTGAAATGTTGCAATGCTCTACATTCCTCTGACTATCTCTTCGGGAATTGCAAGTGTGAGGTTATGTATAATTTACGTAAATTTATTCTAGACTGACTGTCTTGTTAGTTGTATGGTTGAAAGTATCTACTATCAAGAGGCCCTAGATTAGATTCCAGGTCAGGTACTGTTGGATTTTATAACAGATTTTCTGGTTTAATTAGTCATTTGAAGTCTGGATTTGAGCAAGTTGTAATAAATACACTTGCTCAAATGATAATAAACATGAAATGTGGGAATATACTACAATCCTCGACCTACATTCTTATGGATTACATTCGTGATTTTACATTAAAATAAATTAAATTAAATAATGTCGAGTAGATATTTTAAAAAACCTGTAATAATATAAGTTCTTGAGATATCAGCCTAACACCTTAAGTCAAAACCATCTCCATACTGGCAGGCAATGTTGTCATGCCAAATAGTTTATATAAACATTATCTCATCCTATCCTGAGCAATCCCAAAAAAAAACAGAGTGAAATCAAATAGTGCCAAATCCGGATTTTGCAGGCAGGAGCTCTCATCATAGTCATTACAATAAATGTGACTGTCAACGAAACCAAAAATATTTCAAATAATGTATTTTTGAAATATTCATATATATATAGGTTATATAAATATGTATTTATATGTGTGAAGATATACCTACGTATACTTTGTATGCTGGTATAAAATATAGCTTAAATAGCTTTACAATTTGTGTTTGTTGGGTGCTAGGATAATAAATGTTTACTTCATTAGTTCACTTAAATAGATCTTTAGATAATTCACCCATGCCATCTGATCCTGAATTAAGCTGAGTCGGCTAATAAAGAAAACAAAAAGATAATAATCATTGAATCCCTGAGAGCTTTTACATAGGTAATTTTTACTCAATCACAACATATATTTATACTTCACACAATAATAACTTTCCTGGATTGGCACTAAATTTGAATTTAGTTCCGCTGAATCTTTTCCCAGAATCATTATCAACTGAACCTGTGGTCCAGTCAAAATAAGATGAAGATGTTACATACATATATATCTTTACGCCGGGTCCCTTACAGACCTGCCACACCACCTCCACATTCATAACTCATAATTCATCACACACAGCCTTTAAGGGTGGGTCGAGGAGCAGAGAGTGCCAAATAAGTACTTGAAACTGAACAATTGTTTGTTAAAATAATTACTGTGCCATATACACATTATACTGCCTAAATATCCCATTGTTCTACACATGATTGTTGATTTTGTTGTCTAATTTATTGACCATTTAAAATGATGTATTGATTTTGATGAAATATGGATAGTTAATTTTGTTTAGTTAAAAAAAAAGCATTAATTTTGTCCATGAACCGTCTCTTAATACTCCTGTACAAGTTAAGATAGCAAGCAATAACTCGGGCACACATTGTCTGAATATATGTTGTATTTCATAATTTCATGCCATAAGGGTAAATTTCTATTTATTGTGCTATGAACTTAGTTATACCTTTTTAATTTATTATTTAAGTTTAATCAAGACAGTTGTCTTAAAAAAATTACTATTGAAATTTGAAATGTGGTATATGTAACGTGATACTAGTGTTTTACGTTTTTAACGCTCGTGCATTGATTGAAAAAGGGTCATAAAATGCACTGGAACAATAAACTGAACAGTCTGTGTTATGTGGAAATGGTATTTTGCGTTTTATTTGTCGGTACGGTACGGTTACAGGTCTAATCATATTTGAAGGTTTTCTGTTTTGAATGTTGCCTCAAAAGTTTTTTAGAAAATTCCTTGAATGTTTTATTTATAAAAAAGAAAGCTAAACTAAAACACTAGTGTCCAATTAATTAAATTATAACTTCTGTGTTCTTCTTCCATCTGAGTGTGAATTTATGCAATCACACAGCAAACTGACTCAAAATTCAATGTTAAAACAACACTACAATACATTTTACCATTAATAGATGTATATCATTGTCCTTCACAAACATGTAACATGACACCTATAAGACTGCCTACACTCTCATGTTTCAGCAGTTACGTTTAGGTCCCACTGTACAATAGATGGTGAGTCTATTGCCATACATTGGACACATATCCAGATCAGACTCCAAGCCAATACCAGAAAGTCTAAGTAATAAAAGATGACTGATCTGCGATTTGAACTCAGGGCTAATTAATGAGACTCATGACTAATGAGATAGTTCTCCTTAGAGACAATTCTGCTTCAAAAAACTGTTTAGTGTTTCCTTATTACTATACTCTTACGCCAGGCTGTTTATGAGGTGGACAGAGAGCACCAATTGCCAAATATTTGTTATTTCAGAGCTGATGTCTTTCTATTATAGAGAGCTGATGTATTTCATTAATAGTACTTGATCAGCAGTTCTGGAGACTATTAACACCTAAATCTGCTAGCTATTTGGTCAAGATAGGTGAATTTTGGTTTTCCTTGGCATTTGTATACTTCAACATTCTCATTGTATGTATTTCAATGATGCAATGTACATTTCTTTAATGAAAAACATTTTATTTCTATGTGTGGTATGATTTGTCTCCATATTAAACTAATATGAAATAGAAGAAGAACCATTTTTTTTTGTTTACATAGCCATAGCCATAAACAAAAATATGATATTAAGTGCAATGTTCCCTACCACCATTACTCACTATCAGCTATATTTGACCATTTGAGTGTTGGTAGGAGTTATTACAAACCCCATTGTGATATGTGCATTATAACAATATAATATAACCTTGTCTTTGAGGTGTATACCTTTTCTTACTTACTGTTTTTATAAAAACGGTGGCATTGTTTTATAACCTTTTCATTATCTTATGTAAAATTATATTGTCCTGAATGATAACTACTTCAGGAAAATTTTACATATATATTGCATTCAATCCAATTCACAATATGTTAAACAGTACAGTTTCATTGGTTGTGTTAATATTTGTATTCTTTAAAACTTCATTACAACAGACAGTGCTGTTTGGCTCCTGACCATATTCTTTTTCGGCCCTAGATCAGGTCAAACTAATGTGTACTCTCATTGTACTCTTGATATAATATTTTTTATAATTTCCGCTATACACTTTCTAACACTCTTCATAACAGTCAAGCAAAGCGTATTATTGCAGCTTGACTATAAATTTGACTATAAACTTTTAATGTGATTAGTAATCTTCATAAATATTTTGACATCCTATTATCAGTAACTGATTCTGTTTTCCAATGATATTCTTCTAGATATCACTTATTCTGTACAGATTTCCCGGAGTATTGTCATATTAACACTCAAGTTTATTCAATTGGTGTCAAAGCGCTATACCTGATAAAAGTTTGGATTTAAGTTTAGGTTTGCCACTAGATTGCTCTGGCTGCCATATAGATAAACGATCTATTTCACATATAGAATGTGTTCAGAATTCCAGTTATAAGTTGTATTGATTTTAGTGTCTTTATAAGTACATTTTGCATTCATACCTTCAATATCCTTTATCTGATGTTCCACATAGATGATCAAACTGGATGATAGATAATTCTCCCCAAGCATCATACCCGCTTCAACAATAGTTAAGGAGACAAAATACTTGGGTATAAGAATAATCAAAGATCTTTCTTCTATCATGAGGATATATTTCTAGTAAACAAAAATCTGTATAAGTGAAACATCATTTAATGTGAATAAAATACTTACCATAATACCTGTATAATAACATAGCACTGTTTCAATTGCAGGTGGTCGACATGCAGGCTGTCAACGAAATCATATCCATTCTGGAGAAATTCAATATCACAAAAGAGTTGTTGGAGGTAATTTTTTATGTTCAATAAATTTTAAATATGTTAGTATCAGATTATCCTGACAATATCACAATTATCATTGGAGGATATCATAGAATTGTTGGACGTAGTTTCTAGGCGCGTCGCTTTTTTTCTTCATCAGTCCTTTGACAAAGTATATTTTTAAGAATATTCTTAATTAATGTGATGAAATTAATGAATTTATACTTGTTTAATACGCACGTTACATTAATCGAACATGGTACTTTATTGCAGACCACCAGACTCGGCAAGCACGTGAACGAACTGCGCCGAAAGACAACAGACCCGACGCTCGCGCGCCGCGCCAAGGTGCTGGTCAAGCGGTGGCGAGACCTCGTCATACCCACCGTTGCTTCGCCCGGACATGCCGGTCAGTGACAATTCCTTGTGTCTCGTTGAAGTAGGCCCATGATCTTACGGCTACTGCTTGTTCATTTGGCTAGTGCTTCTCTATGTATATAAAATTATGCTTGATACACAATTAATTCTGTCACTTGTCTTCGTCCAAATATCCTAATTGTCACAAATTGGGCTTTCTATATTTAAAAAAATACATTTTTCTTTTCAAAACACTTGAAACAACGAGACCTCGTTAATTGCTTTAGGACTTTCAACAGGCTCTAATGAACCTGTGCCGTACTTGAGGGAGATTCTGGCCGTATGCCAATGCTTGACGTGCTGGCTCTTGCAACCTGTCCTATCCGTTGACCTGTTAAACTGACAACTTTGGCCCTGACTCGAGGAACCGGACGAGAGCAATGTGTTTTCTGTTAGGAAATTATCTAATTGATATATTGATAGTATAATTGATATATGTGTTACCTTCTGCTGCAGCAAATAAATTAATATTAAATCAATAAATTATATATTAAATCAATAAATTATATATTAAATCAATATTATATGTATCTTATCTTGAAATTTCCCAACTATTCCCAAACGAATAATGATGTATGAAGAATAGTGACTATATAATTAACATACTTTACATATTATATTAACTTTAGAAACCAACAGTGAATGAGAGGGATAGTGATATTTTTTGAACAGAGTACCAACTACTGCAGTTTTCGCACACATTCCTTTATATGTCATCCAATAAAGTTCGCCAAACAACTATATATTATCTGTGATATAGCTCCTCACGATAAGAAATAAGGTGCCAAAAATATCATTTTTATTTCATATCATAGGTTCAAATCGGTCGTCAGCGGAGCGGCAAATGCGACGGTTAGGTGGCACGCCTCTCACCTCTCCTGCTCTCTCGCGGGTAAATATTACCATTGTATTTTTTTTTAATTTCATACTGTCTAAAATGTGTTCAGCCATTGAAATAGTGTAATCAACTGATGTTTGTCACGGTATTCCTTATATTCGAAATATAACACAAATTTTCTGATACTGTTGTCCCTAAATTTAAACTATTACAAAATTAAATTAAGTGTAAAATTTTAGATAAGTTTATAACGTGTAGATTAATTTGTTAACCTGGCATTATGTCCTAAAAAACGTTCAAAATGTGATTCCTAATTGATTATAAAAACATTGAAATTAAATTTGGAATAAGCACTGAATTGGCAAATATTTACAGCAAGTGGTGAGTCCAGCGGTGCCCAGTCCGCGGCCTCCTTCCAGGCCAGGTAATACTTGCTTATATTCTAAACATAACACATTACTCGTTATGATATAGATCAGAAAGACAAGTTAAATGAATGTATCAAGATCTAATTGATAAATGAATGTATTATATAATAATAAATTCATTTATCTAATATATTTACAATATACTAAGTACCTTTTATGTTTTTTTATACAATATTATTCTATAAATTCGTGAAAACCACCTTTATTTTATCTAGGACCATTTAAAATTTTCTTCCTTGTATGTACAGTTACACAACCCGTAATATATTTTTTTTAAATAAATAGTAAAATGGCTAAATATTTAATATAAATAAAAATACAATGAACTCGAAACAAATCATAGACAAAATATAAACAACAAAAAGTAAATTTTTTAATTATCCTATTCATGCATGACGAATTAAATGATTTGTCTTATCATGAAATGTTTAAAAGGAGAGATTTCTACAGAGAAATAGGTAGAAATTGATGGGACGGATAAGCAGATGCTCAAAAGCAGACACGACAGATGTACAATGACTGTAGCAAAGTTTATGTGAAAGCCATTTTTGTATTCAATATTTTAATTCATATAACAAACATCTGTATTCGAAATCTGGCAATTCAGTTCCCTTAACAGATTCGTGATATCTGTCCAATGGACATCAGTCAGCGCTGAGTTATCACAATGTTCGACTTCTATTCAGCGGCGCTTACATTGGTCTCTTTTTTTGTTTTAGTTTCTTATCAATTATGAACAGTTCAATTTGTACGTGTCTCCAGCATGGGGCGGTTACGAGTCGGACTCGCAGGACGTCATCCTGGTGGACGACGAGCCCCCGCCCGCCCCGCCCCCCGCCCCGCCGTCGTCGCTCAAGCCGGTGACGCCTCGTGAGTTTGTTCACCTGTCCACTTAAAACACAAGTTCATACAGATTTAGAATACGTGTAATATGCCATTTACAAAAATATATTCCCCATACCCTAAACCAGACCCGAGCAAAACTGACAATAGCATTGATGCTTAGCATCATTACCAGTTTGTCAAGTATCAGGAATTATATTTGTAAATTATTCAAAGTGCAAGTTTCGTCCTTATTTAACATCATTAGTCATATTACTTACAAATTCTAAACAATTATGTTATTTACTTAACAAGCATACTCTGCATGGGATATTAACATTTCTTTAATGAATCCATTGACTTATGCTCTTAGCTCGCCTTTAACTCTAGACAAAGGCAAAAGTGTTTTTTACATGTATATTGTTTTTAAAGTTCACATTATTTTAGCTGTGAAGCGACCACCGTCACCCGAGCCTCTCTATGATGACAGGAAAGCGAAGAGGGATAAAAAACTTAGGAGAAAAAGGTCAGTTGTACACATTTTATTTGCATTATGGTCTTCAAAACTATGTAGATGACATGCGAGTTGTAATTATGTTTATCGTGAGAATGGTGGAAAGTACCTTCAGTTCCTTTATATGTAGATTATAAATGGCAATGATTTAGATTCAGACCTTATTCAATTCTATATTTATAAATAATTTTCATTAGTAACATAATGTATGTTGGCTGACATATAAATTTTCATATGCCCTAAAGAAACTGATAAGCAATCCATACCATAGTATACAAATTGGATAATATTGTTGCATTGCGTTATCTTAATAACACAGTGATTAAGTCATAATATTGTTGCCAGTGGGACAAAATGCTATACCAACATTTCTCAGTATCTAGTGTAACTATAGTATTGTTCTAGGAATTAGCTGGATGTTATCAGAAATGTGCATGTTCAGCGTTTTTTGAAGTTTAAATTGTTGTAGAAAATTATTAGTTGTAGTCATGCATGTATGACACTGCCATTTGGAAGTATTTGATTATAAAAAATAATATATTACATATTTTGCTTCTACAGTGGATTTAACAATTTACCAGTAAATTCTAATACATAACATATTTAGTATAGAATGAGAGTCATGAGAATGCAGAGCTTTGACTTATGTAAAATATGACATTTCTAGGTTATGCATTTATCATGTGGGTGTACACTGTGGCCCTGCAGCAGTGCAGCAGATACTTGCAACTCAGCTTAAAATAGGTCTGATCGTTACTGACAAGAGCAGCGTAAGCTTTACTTCCTTGCAACAGTCGTAGGAGTGTGATGATGTTGTCGGGATTGAACCTCCCAACTGATAGTAATGGATTGGCGCATATAGCAATACTTTACAAATGTAATGTAATTATAGTCTACTGGTTTGTAATTCGACCTATCACTCAAGGAGCCCGGGTTCAAATCCTTGCCTGCAACTTTTTACAAAATATGTGTTTTAAATATCACCTGTTTCAAGTATAATTGTGAAGGAAAACATCGTAAGGAAAGATGTGCACAACTTAGAGTTCTAAAAAAATGTTCTTTGAGGTTTGTGAATCTGCCACCCTGCACTTGGCCAGCTTAGCAGACCAAGTTTGACCCTAACCCTTCCATTCTAAGAGAAGGCCCATGTTTCAACATTGGCACAATAAAAGGGTTGGAAAATTATATCTTCACTAGAAACACAATTATTACAGTAGACTATTCTATTGGAATGTATTAAAATCAAGTATTTCTTTAGCTTGACACACTTCTTGTCTTTCCAGTTTGAGGAATCTTTACAAATTCAATGCCATATCAAATGAATGGATGATAAAGCCCACTGGCCGTTTTGATTTTCAGCTACTTTGTAGCTACTTTCTTCTCAATCAAGTACAATTCTTTGGGACATGTACAGGTGGCTGAAGTTTAAAGATTACATATGAATGTGTGATGATTATATGTGAACTATTCGTCAGGGGTCACAGTCGAGCCGGAGCCGGCACGGAGACGCCGGCGGCGGGCGCGGGCGCGGGGGCGGGGCCGGGCGGCGGCGCGTGGGGCGCGCGCAACGGCGCGGCGCACGGCGAGCGGCGGCGCAACGGCTGGCGGCGCGACGCGCCCGACACGTACAGCGCGTTGGGCGCGCGCCTGCCGCCCGCCGGCGCCAAGAAGGTCGCTGCACGTTTTACCTCGCGTACAATATGGGCATATCAATTATTTTGGATAATTATAATAATAAGACGTCCTACTTACACCACTTCGGTACTATTCGATAACTCCTCATATCAACTTGGAAAGTATAATGTTACTTGACTTGAAGTTGAATACTAGTAGGAAAAAAACTTGAATACTAGTAGGAAAAAATACAGTCCGTTATTATTGATACCCATGAAACATTCAGTCCGCCCAACAAATTACTTGTTCAAATTGTACTTGTTCAAATACTGGTTCAAACAAAAATATGCAATAAAAATACCTAGTTGGAATAAGATAAAATAAATGTAATATTGTATAAATCGAAACATTATATGTGTAGGTGAAAACAACGAAGGAACTATTGGAGCAGATCCAACAGCGCTGCAGCAGAACGGGCTCGTCGCGCCCCGTGTCGCCGCGCTCCCCCGCCTCCCCCGACGTCATGTTCATAGAGCCGGACAGTGAGTGTTGCGTACATACTTATTACGTAATTTCGAAAAATGCCCTGTGTATGATGACTAAGAAGGTTTTTAATAAACACTAAGGCCATTGTTTTTTTTTGTGCAATCTTATGTTTTGAGTTGGACAATCATACATTTACAAGATTTGTTTAAAAGTTGATTCTTGTAGTATTGCTGATCTATTAGTATTTATTTGTCGCATATAACAATGTGAAAACGGTTAATTATCATAGTGGATAATCAAACATTTACATATAGGAATTCAATAAATAAAAAATCGTTGTTGTAGATAAATTGGTACATTCCAGCGTGTCCGGTGAAAGTGGATTCCCCGCTGCGCAACGGCGGCAGCGAGCCGCCCGCCCCCGCCCCCACCATCGACGCCGCCGCGCCTTCCGTGTTCCCGCTCGAGGACGAGCGCGACTACGGGGAGTGTCTGTGCGACGGCGACGAGGAGCACGCCGAGTGCCCCGCCGCGCGCCGCCTGTGCGTGGAGCCGCTGCACGTGCAGCTGCTGCACCACGCGCTGCTGCCCGGCGTCAACGGCACGCGCGCTCCGCCGCAGCCGCATCCCTACGCCGTGCGCCACGCTGCAGACCTCGAGCGGCCCGGCTTCTTCGCCGCCGTCGTGCCTCTCTACAAGTACTCGGACTACGCGGACGACGCGTGCGTCAAGAATCTCGCGCGTGTGCCGCTCTGCTCGCATCTGCCCTGGACGCAGTTCGCGCCGCCCCCGCCCGACCCGCCGCCTCAACCGCCGACCCCGCCGCCGCGCCCCTATCCACTGGACGACGCGCCGCCGCCGCCGCCCGACCCCGATTCGCTCGACGATGATTCTAGTTCGCTCCTCGAAGTTAAGGCGGAACCGCCAGACGAAGCGTCGAGCCCGCCGGTCGAAAATGCAACGGAGATGCCGACCGTCGAGGCCGAAATGGTAGGAGTTCCTACCCTGGAACCGAGCGAGAGACTGAAGGCGCCTTTGCTCGACGCCGAAGATGAATCCCAGTTCGGCGCCTGCGAAGCAATCGCCGAACCGCTATGTACAGAGAAAAACTTCATGCACGAGCCACCCGAACACCGGACCGTCGAGAGGACGAAAGAAGAGCTAAACGGGCGGGCGCTGCTGGAGACGTGCGCGGGGGCGCTGCGGGCGGCGCCCTGGTCGTACTCGCACGCCGCCGCCGCGCCCACGCTGGCGCTGACCGAGCCGGCCCCCGACGAGCAGGCGGTGCGCAGCTCGCTGGCGCCCGGCGAGCCGCCCGCCGAGCGCGACGAGCTGGGCCGGCCGCCGCGCGCCGCGCACTTCGCCGAGTGGCACGAGTGCGCGCGGCTCGGCGAGCTGCTGGCGCTGCCCTACGTGGTCATCGACTGACGCTCGCGAGCCCGAGCGCCCCAAGTGTCCTTACGTTAGCTATAAGGGCGGCCCGCGCCGGACGCTAGTGACTGGCCGCGCCGCGCGACCGCCGGCTCGTTTTAGTCATGTATTTATTTTTTAACCGTTTTAGGCGGAGGATCGAGTGTGTCCGTGCGGTGCCGTGTCGCGCGCGTTGTGATATTACCGCGGCGCCGGCCGGCCGGGCGCCGCGCCCGCCCGGTCGCGCCGGCCCGCTTCCCGACTAAGACAAAAAAATCTCTACACTGTTTTCTTATTGAGTTATCTTGTTACCGATTGTGATTTATGAGAGGAAAGAAATTAGGTAATTAATAATAATAGGAGTTCCAATTGTATATTATACATATATATTGCTATATCGAATCAAATATCAAAAGAGAATTGATCTATAAACTTGTAAACGTCAAAACGACCACTATCGTTGCGTAAGTGAAAAATGGTACCTTGAGCGATTAATAATAAATTATTTTCAATACATTGATGGGTCGTCGCGAGTGGCGATGGGTCCGTCTGCGGCGTGCGCGCCGCTCCGTCATCGACTGCGGCGCCGGACGCTGCGATGCTTTTATTTTTATTTAGCACAAAATTAATAAGCGGGTGAAACGAATTTTCAATAGTAGAAAAACGTAATTAATCGGCTCGCAGCGTCCGGTACCGTGTTCATGTGCGCCTCTATATTATATGTTATTTTTTCGTAGATAGTTGAAATTTGTTTCGATTGCGAGAGCGTGTTTTTTTTTTGTTGTTGTATTAGTGTATGAAATATTGATGATAAATTGTATTTAATATTAGGCATAAATTGTTACAAAAGTATTAAACTAAAGCAGGATCGGGATGAAGAGAAATTGTCAATTCACAAAGTGACATGCAACTTAGTCAAATGTGCACATGAAATATTCATTAATCCGAAGTTGTTTATCATCATATTTGTTAATAATGATGTTACGTTGGTCACATATTTTTTATTTCATGTGCATTATCGACGAGCAGATTATTACACCAGCAGTAGTTAATAACTCGAGAAGTACTACACACTATTATTTCGTGAATTTATGTTTAAAAATCTTGTTTGAAACTTGACCGTCTCCTTGGACCAATTGCTGATGAAGCGGTCTAGGTTAGGTTCCCGGGGTGGGTAAAATGGAATTTTCTATCTCCAGTATAAATTGCCAAAACTGTTTCTAGAAATCTTATTTATGTTATTTTAACCAATTTTCCCTTTTTCAGTCTGTAATAATATTTGCAAAACATTGTTACAAGAGTGAGAGTAACAAAGGTATGTTTTGATTGACACTTGTAAAGAAAATTTGACTTCTCGAGATTCAATGAATTTTGGCTGTGTGTGTGTGTGTGATTCAACATCATTATGTGAAGTCTGTGCATTCAAATCAGTATATTTGACTAGTTGTTCATGTTAACTATCATTGGTTAATTTTTGATCGCAACCTATATTGTTTTCTTTTTTTATTCAAAACTACTAAAAAAATATTGTTATATATTACATTATAATTTCATCAACGTTATACGACTATCCACTATCCATGCTTCAAATGTTAATAATAGGTTGTTTAAATTCGTGTGTATTGTAACCATTATAAAGTCTTCTGTGAACTGTTGAGGAGGGCGGGTGCGAAAATACGTCGCTAGAGGCGCCACAAGCGATCCAAGTTAGCGTGTGAACGCTATCATTTTAAATTAACGTTTCAAATTTAAAATCGTCATCTTTTATTCTTATCTACCATAAATATATTTGCTAGTTATTACTTTCTACATCTCGATGTAAATCTTTAATCTGTTAAGTCTTATTTTGATCTATAGTTGGATATATGATTCCACTAAGGTTTTTATTTGTGATCGCTGGCGACCGGCAGGCCGTCGGGTGGGATCTTTTCCCCGTCCTCCCCATTACCGTAAAACTCTTGGTGGCCAAATTATTGTGTAATGTAATTTTGAACAGCAATATATACTTAGACTCGTCTTTAATTCATAAACACTTCAGGGATACATCAGGGGAAATATTGAAAATAAAATTGAATATTTTGTACCTTTTTTTATCGCTACATAACTATACAATATGTTGATCTGGTACATCAGTAGGTGCTCTCGTCAACTCAGCGCCGCACGGTGTGGATGCAAGTAGCTAACTATCAAACAGGGGTACGCCTACCATAATAGTACAAAAATGTTACGTATTTAAACTTTATAATGTTTGTATTTTTACCGGCTAACGGTACGTTTACATTTCACGAATCAAAACTGAAGGAAACGTTTGCCGCTGTAACTGACGTCACAAGGGAAGAGGGAGTAAAATTTATTCAAATGTGACAAGCTGCAGATACGATGGAGTTATGAAATTTGGATGTGAGATTATCTATAAAGTGAGTGTTAACGGCTTTACTTCTCCACGCTTTCTTCTCTTCCTAATATGGAAAGAAGAATCCACTTCAAGTCTGAACTTGTCATTCGCGAATCGAATACACCCCCACGCCATTCCATTTTTAAATCTGGCTTGTATCGTAGCGCGCGCTATCCGCGCCGCGTTGCCGCGTAGGAGAGTGCCAAAAGTAGGCGGCAGAACCTGGCTTTTGTTGAAGCATCGTCAACATGAGAACTTGCAAGCTCTAATGTAAATTTCCTTTCGATTGTATTAAATGATAATAATATACCATTAACTGATGATAAGTTATTGATCCGTCCACTAGTGATATAATGCAGTACAATTTAAATATCTATTCCCTATAGTAAATATGTATATGTATGTCGAACTAACATCGAGGCAAAATATGATTGTCCCGAGGCGTGAACTCTCTGCCCACCACCTACGTTAACATAGCGTTACGCGCGTACTTAGTGTATAAACGCTTGCAAGTTTCTTTGTTGTACCCGCGCATATTTTAAATACCAATTGAAATTTGCTGAGCGACAGACATGTGGGACGTCGACTATCGGTCAATTACAAAAATTGTTGAATTTTTTATAAATTGTTTCTAATATTGTTCCATTGATTGTTGTGTTAACTTGGTTTTAGCTCAGGAGTAAAATATGATTCCCACGCGGTCCCGCGGCTCCGTTGCCCTGGACGTTACGGGCTTGAGATTGAAAAGAGTTTTCCCTTCTAATACACAGATGTACATAAGCGTATTTTCATTCATACGTACTTCTATCTTATGACAGAAATTTTTTTTTTTTAATACAATTTATGTTACCTGTGCTCGTTGTGAAGCTTAACATAAAATTATGCACTAACGTACGTATAAAAATATTTTTTTTTTCTTTTCATTGGATTCACTCAGTTGAAAGTTTTCAATTGAAACTGAATTAAGAGTTCGCAACATGTCCTTTCTCAAATAATTTTTTCATCTATTTCTCGAACATATCATGCAAATATCTTATTTTCCTCCCTGTACGATTTATTTATAATTGTAAGTGTATTTGTTGATGGCAGTATGACCTACTTTTTTTATAAAGTTATTTTTCTTTTTTATAAACTGATGAGATTATAGGAAGATGGAAGGGCCGTGCAATAGACAATTGTACGAATCGAAATGAATCGTTTCTCTTTGTGCCGTCACACGCTTCTCGGTTTAGAAATACTTAAAATCTCACCATGCACACTTGCCTCAACTAGTGTGAGCTAAAGCGTATCCATAGCAGCAATTATAACAATGTTTATATGATATGTATTAGATTATGTTAATAAAATAATTTGTTCTGTTAGACAGCACTTATATAAAATTATTATCACATCTAATGAAGCCTCTATAAATATTTCTCACATTTTTATTTCTTCACTATGATTTCCAGTTTGCTATGATATAACAAGCGTCTAGATGAAGGTCAAACTATGTACAAATATACGAAAATAATTGTATGTTTATATAGGGCATATCAATGAAATGTGTAACCGACTTGTGTGATGTTGTAATTATAGTGAGCGCTTTGTATGTCGTTGACAAAGTTATTCCAAAGACGGATCCATCGCCCCGCCGGAGCGCGGCGGCCGAGCGGCGTAGCCCGGAGACTGCCTTGTTGGACTTCATCCAAAATTTTGGTAAAATATAAAAGCAAAATATATGTGTTTTTATTACGATGTTATCTTTTTATTTTTCCTGCGTATACATACACGGATTGAAGCGTATGCTCCTGATTTCATCCCAATACAAATATTCCAGCGTCAGGAAATTGTGCCTGGAAATTAGCGAGCCAAGTAGTGTCATTCATTGGTTCTCATTTTTAATAAATTAATATTTTGACTGCTCACCCACTGAGCAATCAATAAGTACTTCGTATGACGTCATTTGGCACATGCAGCTGTCAATCACATTGATTTTGATCGAAACTGTCAAATACAAGTGAGCTAACCATATAGGTGTTATGTAAATAGCACCTCTATGGTCAGATTGTGTCGTAAGTTCATTAGAAACTGTTGTGAGAGAGTTTAATAGAGAGAGAAAGAGAATTAATTTGGTACTCGTTCCTCTTTGTAAGTTATTGTATCCGCCTGCAACTTCGCACTTCACCACATGTACCACGAATACCAGATGCATTTTCTATAAACACATTTTCACTTACATAGGCGCATTTAGCTTGCCTATTCTTTCTATGATATCCATGCACCTAATGTGCTGGCCACGAGTTAGGAGAAATAACAAGGCGTATAGACCAGTTAATAGCATTTATTAATCAAAATACGTATATTATTTATACACATTGCAGGACGAACAGGACACTCGAATTGACACATTTAACAGCAATGGCACGATTGTTAGTTTAATCCGAGACATCAGTTAATA
This sequence comes from Mysoria ambigua, assembly GCA_018245875.1. Lineage (NCBI taxonomy): Eukaryota > Metazoa > Arthropoda > Insecta > Lepidoptera > Hesperiidae > Mysoria > Mysoria ambigua. Next base: position 4,691 of record DWEI01000197.1, on the reverse strand, counting down.
CACATTTTTATATATTATGTATATACTATTGACTTGTATAAAGTAAACAGGGAAAAGATATACTCTTTTTATGTAAACATCTGTTGACACAGGCTTAATTGAAAAAAGAAAAATTGTTCTGTTACATCAATAGGTTCCTAGAAAAAAAACAAAATAAACAATCTTATGCATTGAGATTCAAGAATTAGGAAATAAATCTTATATAGTAACAGTGTTGTTTCGTTGACAAGATCACACTTTTCTTAATAATAAAGTTTCATATTTCTTTTTGTTTCTCTATGTGGAGACGTCGGGACGCTGGACTATCGACACATAAAGATCATATCACAAATGTCTAACAAGCTTGTTCTTGTCTCTTTAGGATTACCTTTCAAAACGACAAATAACCTTTCAACAAAATAAAAAAAAACATTATTTTACATTGATTGACGCCATCGATTAATGTTTTCATCACTTCATCAATATTTATTGTCCAAGTTTTATTTACATCAAAATTACAGAAAAGTTCAACGCAACTGTATTTATGATATGATATGACTTAATATTAAACCTTAAAATTACATGAAACCTTAAAATTAAATCGTTTTCAGATATTATAATTTCACTGGGTTTAATCATGAGTTTTGAATTAAATACACATAAATATAACTGTTATACACATAAATATAAAAAATATTATTTATTGGCAATATCGATGTATTAATTTTTCTTATTCACAGAATTTGAGCGGCGTGCATTCGAAGCCAGCAGCTTGTACGCCTCGCATCCAACATGGATACATCTCCTGGTGTGTTTTATTATTAAACGTTTCTCGAGTGTTGCATTAAAACATATGAATCGACTGGACTCACATTGATTTTTTCGGGATGGCCCGACATATTGTACGTTACAAAATGTCCCCTGTAAAGTGAGCCATGGGTGGGATGTCTCTGACAATATTACTGACGTGGAGGAGTGATGGGGCGCCCCGCGCAGCCGCCGCGCGGCTACATGATGACGCAGGGCATGGCGCAGCACAGCGGCAGGCAGATGGGCACCGCCGTCTTCTTCTCCGAGTGCTTCTCCTTGCTCCTGGAGCCCGCCTCGTACTCGTACATGCCGCGCGCCGCCGCGTACGAGCCGCCGCCCTGCGCCGCCTGCCGCGGGCATCAGCGGGGGTGAGCGCACGCAGCGCGCGTGCCAACGGAACCAAACACGATTGTTTACTATGTCTTAGGTGACCGAAAAATGATCTCTTGTCAGGTATAACATCACACCTGTAATCTCCGAAGAGATAGGTAGAGAAGTGTAAGTATAGTAATAGGGAGTGTCCCTATTGCCATACACTAGACATAAGTCCAGGGTACCTATTCACTACTGAAAATTTAAACTAGAAAAAACCAATACTACTCGGGAATCGAGCCCAGGTCCTCTAGATGAGTAATCGTGTTTTGCCAGCACTCGATGAAGGATTCAAGGCACTTCTTGTCAGATGAATTATAAATATCGTATATATACCTGTGTACTGTTGTGTCTACGTATCTATACGGTGTCGTTCTATCATGATATATGACGGGTTTATATGAATGTCTACTGCTGATCTAAAACGTTAAATGCTGCTTACGCTGGCTTCGTATCCGGCGCCCTCCTTCCTGGCGAAGGGCGTGTGCCCGGGCGGGTAGTACACGGCGGGCCCGGCCACGTTCTTGCTGGGCACCACGGGGCTGGGCTTGGGCGGCTCGGCGGCGCCCTGCGCCTCGTGCGCGGCGCGGCGCCGCAGCGCGCCGTCGGCCGCCGGGGCGAAGCGCTGCGCACGGAGCGGAGTAGCATTATCGTGGCCACCGGCTAACGTTCTAAGGGCTCGTTAACATAAGGACTGTACATCGCTCGACGCTCCTAGTGCTCACTCCGGCGTGCAACGTTTCCGTGAGCCTCCGGTACTAGATACTGTTGTGGGTTTATTCATATTTATACTTGTCTGGAAACAGTCTTTATAGAATAAACCAGATGTCATCAGATCTAATTCGTTTTATTGCTACTAAAGGCACTGGCACTGGGCGAGCCAGAGGCTCAGCCAAATTTGATAGGACCATGTATACCCACTAGGTTCGGACTAAATGAGAGCAATAACTTACAGCTTCTGGGAAGTCAGCGAGCAGGTCGTCGAGCTTCTTAGGCGGCTGCTGCGTGTGCGAGGGCGTGGCGGGGCGCGGGAAGGGCGCGGGCGCGGGCGACGGCGACAGGCGCGTGTTGTTGGGGAAGCGCTGCGTCGTGTTCTGCGCCGAGTACGTCGTCTCCGAGTACTTATAGCTCGCTGGACCCTGCGGACGGGTTAGTTACGCGACTATTGCACGAATAATCTAAAGGTACATTGTCCTTATGATCTAAGATGTCTAGTAACTCAACATTAGTGTGAGGGAAATTTTAACATTTGTGAATCGATTTTAATAACAGTTTACATGGAAATTAGTCGGAAATTATTTAAAAAAACGTGCGCATATTACTTGTCATAACAAAATTATTATCACAAGAAGTAAGTTCTCGGTATATTGAGGGTTCAAAAATGTGTCTATTACAGAGCTGGTCGCAGGTGGGGGGAGTGGTCGTGTGTGTGTGGGAGGGGGGAGGGGTGTAGAAGGACTCACATAGGGGCCGTGTCCATTGTGCGGCTCGGGCGGCGGCGGCTTGGTCTCGCTGGCGGGCGCCGGGTACAGCAGGCGCTCGCTCGTGTGCTCTGCGGGCACGGGGTAATCAGTAGCAAGTCCACCTCGCGGATGAAACGTAGTTTAGCTTTCGTTGTACCATTAAACCTTCTAGTTGCGGCTCGCAGTCTGGAAACGTTCCCGGTGTATGGCAATAGCCTCACCACACACTGCATAGTGGGACGTTAATGTAACTGGTAAAAAGCGGGATTGTACTACATTCCTTTGGGTACCTTTTCGGGGATTATAGATGTGATGCTACATAAATATCTAAAAAAATATAGAATTATTATATTATAGTGTGGAGGCGTACCGTCTGAGGAAGTGACGCGGTAGTGCAGGCGCGAGCTGCAGTGCGCGCAGTACTGGCAGCCGCCGGAGGCCGGCGCGGGGGCGGGGCCGGGGGCGGGGGCGGGGGCGAGCAGGGGCGCGGGCGGCGCGGGCGACGAGCTGCAATAGCGATGGACATGCTTGAATAGCATCAATGCCTTAGCTTCCTGTTAAATAAGGATGAAATCTACTACATATCAGTTATATGGTACAAGACCTTGAATTGCAAGTTTTTTTTTTATTTAAGAACAGTAGCAAACAAACAGCAGTCACAAAAGAATCTTGCAACCCACGCACAACTTCAATTAACTCTACACAGGACTGTAAGATTTTTCTCTTACATGGTGAACATGAAGTGTCATTTTAATATATTCAATTTCTCTAATTCTACAGGGTTCAAAACAAGTGGCCTCACGCCCGCAGCGTTTCGGCCGAGCTGACGTAGGTGTGGTGGTGGTCGGCCAGCGCCGGCAGCGGCACGGCGGCGGGGTCGCGGTCCGCCGGCACCTCGTACGTGTACGTCTTCACCGTGGTCGTCACCTTGTTCATGGGCGTGCCGGCGCGGGGCAGCTGGGAATAAACACTACGTTAAACAAATATTGCTTCCATAGTACACTACACTACAGTCTTATCTGAAGTCTTCAGGATTTTACGCATCCTCACAGACTGACCAACTATGTCCCCCTCTCCTCTGATGGTAGAGGAAGCTTAAGTTTCTGTTAACGAGGAGGCCTCGTGGCTAGGGTTGTCGCTTTAAGATGCTTTATAAATGGACATGATGAATCCCGTATTCACGTTAATTATTATTCTTTCTATCAAGAACTAAAACTGAAATTAAACTACGTAGTCGTAATATTCCATGATCATTACCGTAATATTAAAAGTTTCCAAACAGCAAACAGCAAATTAATGAAGAATATAGAAGTATACAGTATACCCATATAAAAGATATATAACTGTCTCCAACCTCGTTGTTTGTGACTGACTTTATAACAAAGTATATGTCTTTACCCGCACAAGTTGACGTAATGTGTATTGATTACAGTAAAGCTTTTGACAGAATTGATCACAACATTCTATTACGGAAGCTTTTCTTAACAGGTATCAGAAGGGACTTGTTCAGGTGGTTTACATCATGTATAAGTAACCGAAGCCATACCGTAGTCCTTATTGACTTTAAATCGGCACATACACGTATATTTTCAGGTGTTCCACAAGGATCTCTTCTGGGGCCCGTTGCTTTTTACAATACTTATGCTAAGAACGTCATTTACCATTCTTATTCTAAGAACTAAGAAACATCAAAAATTGTGTTACGTAATACTTGAACGCTCTCATAACCAAAAATGATGATTTATAAATATTTCGACAACTTTATTTGGGTCGCGGAATCTGGGAAACAATCACCAATTATAACCAAAACGTACATAGTAGTTTAAATTTAACTTACAGTGCCAGTAGCAGACGGTGAGTGGTTACAGTGCACGCAGATCGGTTGAGGGACAGCGAGGGGCACGGCCGGGGAGATCTGCGAGGGGATCACCCGGGATTCTGAGAAAGAAGTTACAGTGTCACAGAAACATTACAATTGATATAACTTTATTTTATCGGTCAGTAATACCCCAAAAACATCATTTTTCTTCGTTTACACATGACGTCTAAGAGTAATATTATACAGAT
>DWEI01000196.1:0-25740 GCA_018245875.1 Mysoria ambigua | reverse complement strand
CGATTGTTTAAGTACTTGTCAGATCCCGGACAGAGGATTATATCATCTTGAGTGATTAAACACATCGATGACGTCATCCGATTTTTAAAATATCGAGTAATATCTACATCATAATGTTCCGTTGAAAAACTGTGTTACATGGAGATCTTATCAACCACAAAATCAGACATATCCGACGAACCTGTAATTTATATACATAGAGTATAATGTCAGTTGCAATTGTATCCAATCGGTATTATTATTATATACAAAATCTGCTTTTCAATATTTTGTTTGTATTTATAGCCGGTTGTATCAAACTATTCGGTCATGTAATATACCTACATACGAGTACGTCAAATGATTTGACGATAGTTAGCGCCATAGCCAGCTTTTACGCGTCCATCAAGTCGAGCTTAAACACCCGATCCTTAGTGGCCTTAGTGGTAGGTATATATAAATTAAATTCAAAAAAGTAAAGTCGGTTCTAGGCGGATATTTAAAATTAGAACATTCGTTTAATACACACGAACTGTTTTTCTATTAGATACAACTTATACTTCATACATAACACGCTTATGGACTTCTGTGTCTATTTAATTCTTTTTATAACCTCTATTAAAAATATAGATATATGAGCGTGTCAATCTCATAAAATATTTTATTAAAACGAGTCACGTGTTGATGAAAATTCATAAGTAGTAGAAATAATTTTCATACCTCACGCATATACAACCTGTTTTCTCTCTATTTATTATACCTTCTGACCTTGGAGAGTATCACCTTGGAAACAAGCGATGCTATCTCTCTAACAAAATAAAATATATCGTAGACACAACATTAGCGACGCTTTCGAAGCGACGCGACGCGACGGGCAGATTTCGCGGAGTCCATTTACATAGGTTTTAATTTTCAACAAAACAATCATTTGCCGCATAAATTCGGCGCCAGTAAAATGTCAAGGCTAAATATTTTAAAAGAGATCGGTATTATTAATTAAAACCGCGGTTTGAATTTAAATAAGATTTCCGATACCGATTCATTTGTAGTAGCAAAATTAAATTTAAAATATCCTATCTTTGATTCTATCATAAAGATTGAATTAATGTCGATTTTATTACGTTAATTTGTTACACGTGTTCTTCTACGAAATAATGTATGTGACTATTTTATGGTCTAATGATTTGATGTATAAAGGACTTTTTAATTTTTTTTATAAAATAAAACGTCGCTCAAACTTTGGTGTCAGCGAAATCGAACAAGATTGTACTTTCTGAACATACAATATTATTATCGCATGCCTGCCCGTTTCCAATCGGGTAAGGGTGGAACTAAATATGTTTTCGTCTCTTATTTCTCTATTATAGGTCATTTACACTCACACACACATTACCTCACATTTACCTCATTTCTAAATTATATTTTATTATTGATATAATCTATCCTACTATCCTTGTATTAATGGCTTAATTTTATGTAATAAGTCACTATATAATCATAATTAAAATATATAACCATTTCGCATTTAACTATTTAAGTAAATCTTTCCGCTATTTAACTAAGTGTCGATGTGCTTCAGATGATTGTTTTGAAAAGTCGTTATGAGCGAACACACCTGACTCTTGCGCTTCGGTCACCTTTCCCACACCCTTGCGTCACCGAACTCAGACGCGAAACTAACAAGAGGTACTTTTCATCTCTTTATAGGAATAATTATCAATGTTACGTCATAAATATTAACAAACTTACATGTTACTGCGGACTATTTTAATTTTCGCCTCATTTTTATTTTTCTTTCAATTAACTGACTATTTCATTCCATATCACTTTTATCTGAAGCATATTCATTAAATCCGTATACATTTGAAGAAAAACTAAAATTTACAAGTCTTTACAATAATTTAACTCTTTTATTAACATTTTAATTAAATACGCGCGCGAATTAAAATAATTTCAATTAAATACATAATTGTATAAGCATTTTATGTTATATTTATATGTATATTAGAGATCAAGATTTTTTTCAGCTATCATGTGAAATATTGGCGCTGTGTCATTAATAATATTATACAGCGTACGAATATCCATTTGATATGCTTATTTTGATCTTATGAAAGATCAGAGTTAGAAGCTTGCGCTGGAGTTAACTTTTCGACATCCTCTGGGTCGTGGGACAGTCGTGTAACACTAATAACCCTACCCTTTGTAAAATTACACAAGTCTATCGATAGTTTGACTGCCTTGTTGGTCGTGTTGGATTCAATTGGTGATTGCCGATCGGGAGTCTGGGTTTAATTCCCGGGTCGGACGCGTTTTGGATTTTTCTAACTTAGATTTTGTAGTAGCAGCTCGAAGTCTGAATATTTGTGTGGGGAAAAGCGAATGCCCCACCACCATTGTGGCACATGAACATAACTAGATAAACGTGGGATTGTACTAAACTTATCTGCCTACCTCTTCGGGGATTATAAGCGCGATGTTTTTATCGACTATATTCATATAATTAAACACAGGCGGCGGCTGTGTTTATCAGCGAACCACTTAAGCACTTTTGAAAATATTTTACGCACTTTTTTATTTTCTTTGCTTACACCAGCAAGATTTCCACGCAGTGACTGCAATAGTCAGAGGAGAAAATCGTTTATAAATAATAAGGAACTGAAATTAAAAGTTGTTTTTTTTATATTAAAATGCTAATAAAAATGCACCTCGCATCATTAAATAAGAAAATACTTTGAACTCTACAGTTTCATTTTTATCTGAACTTTATTCGGATTGCTTAAAGCTTAAAACTGTCTAAAATTCTAAGTGGTATAATCTAAACGTAACTTCACGCCTGTGATCCCCGAAGGGTTAGGTAGACTCCGAACTACTACAAGAAAATCTAAGTTAGAAAATTTTGCAGCGTTCGACCCGGGAATCGGGACCTCTAGATCGGCAGTCGCACTTGCAACCAACACGACCAACGAGGCAGCCTATATGGTATAATCCAATCTGACATATATGCGACACAAGACCACTATTAAACACTATTGCCTTTAAACAAAAAAAAATAACATTTAATAAGCCTTGAAGATTTAAGACGTCTGAACTATTTCGTATGGGGGTAATGTTCACCATAATTATCAATTGATGCGTGACACATGACCGCCACGAAAAGATTAAACCTCAAACATCGCCCTTTTACCGCAATCATCGCCCTTAAAAAAACCTTACGCCATTCGATTGGGCCATGAAACCATAACGAGTCGTGCCCTTTACGCTAATCATAATTTATAAACAACACCATAATCTCTAGCTTTGTATTCAAGTTATTTTATAACACACGCTAATATGCGCAATTGTGAATCAAGTAATTGAAAACGTGTGATTTAAACTTTTGACAGCTGTCAATAATAATTGCTGTTATGACCCTTTATATGTAAATAGGTTTTTGAGCTACATGAGATAATGAATGTTTAAGTAAATTATACCGATTTATGAAAAATATACACATATTAATATTAAGCCGCTTGCAAAATTTGGCTGGCATTTTGATGTTTACATCATAACACTTCACACACGTACTCTGTGTTATAATTTTGAATTGCGAACACGAATGGATTCACAGACAATGATAAATGTTCGAGCACTTGGACTTAGGTCAAACATATCATTTATTCGTTTTGATATTTGCACAATTTTTGCATTTATTTATTCTTTGTTGTTAGATACAATGGGTGAACTTAATGTCAAACTATATTACATTATGCAACAACACCCCTGTATTTTCTCCAAAGGGTAGGTAAGAAGGGAAATCTATTGCCATAGGCATCCGACTGTTAGTTAAAATTTCTAACCGTATTTCAATGAATTTTTTTATTGATACTAAGAAACGAAATAAACAACATGGTGGCCATTTTTTTTAATACTTTTATATTAAATAAACGGACGAGCTAATCTCACCTCATGTCATGTAACATTTTGAAATACAGTATCGAAATTTAAATGCAACAGATATTTTTTTAATAACAAAAATATTTCGCTTTGGTCAGAAAAATATAGAAGTTGCTAATCCACGTGTGTACTAGAGGTAACAATCTCAGTTTCCAAAAGTAGTAACAGGCTAAAGTAGCGATTGGTCTTTAGTGAGCATAACCCGGAACCTCTATCACGTTAACCCTATCGGTATTCAGATATCATTTAAAACTGACAACGGCAAGATGCTGTAATACAAATGGGGACGCGCACGAGTAACTATTTTTATTTCTAGTCGAGGAAACGATGGATATCTATCGGGGCCACGGAATGGCAACCGAAAACGACAGTTGACTTGAACGTAGACAAAATATATTACGACAATGTTATATAATAAAAAAAAATCTTGATTAACATCGATCCTTCGAATCTCTCGATCTAGTTGTGTCGCAAGCGTCTGTTTTATTTTTTTGTGTATGTGAAAACTTCGTGTCTATTGTCCAGAACGGTTTATGAAATGACACCAAGTTGGCACACTTGCTCGCCATTGTTCTAACTCCGCGGCAAGAGCTTGCCCGCCCTTGAAACTAAATGTAGTAATTAATTGTAAAACTGATGTTTCGACGTGAACATTTTGTTCTATGATAGAATTATTCCCATCGCAGTCGAGCCTTCCAACCGATGATTATCAATAATATATCACAGATCGAGTTTCTTAAGGGATTGAAGCTTTGTGCGACTGTGAAATATTACTACTGCAATTTTAGTTTCCCACTCCGTAAATTAATACAATGGTAATAATTCTCTCTCACCGCCAAACAGTACTGTAACACAAAGAGTCCATGAAAGAGTCAGTAGGTACGCAAGTTACTGTCATAAATTGCTCCAATTTACGAATATAAAACATTATTGCGTATATGTTCTTATTTATACGATGACTATAACTGCTGTATTTTTGTCGCCCAATTAGAAGTCCTCCATGTCCAAAATCTCAACAACAATTTAGTAACCAACCCGATATCAAAAAAAAAATTTAAATGATCTTACTATTTTTCTATTAATCCTGAAAAATTAAAACAATGCCATGTAACGATAAAAATGTAACACTATCATACTCCTGCAGCAAATACTTACAGTGTCCATTTTTCTTCAACTAATTAAATATTTAACTGATTGATCATTTTTCGCAATCGATTTCCCAGTGATTCGGAGAATCGATTTTCAATTTCATCAATTATATGTTTTCATTTTGAAAACACATAAGTTTTATTAGTATAACAGGCTGGTAAATCTTCACGCTACATACACGCAAGTACTTTGGAGATAAATTGCATTGCATGTAAGAACCCACAAAGCCACATACACAATTGCAAATCGTAAAACAATACGTCCCTCTCACTAATCAAAACTTACATGGAAAATAGTATTCTACAAACGTACAAATCTATCAGTATCTGTTCATTGAAGGAATGTTTTAAAATGTACCTTATTATATCATTAATTATAATAAGTGCAATAATAAATAACTAAGTACCTACCTCTGATGGTCTCTTACATATTAACGGTATGTGCACTTAATAAAGGTTAACATAATTTCCAATGCAACTTTTTTTTTAAATTTGCTGTAGGTTTTTTATATTATTTTATGGAACTTGTTAAGAATATTAAGCAATTTCGCGGATAAAAGTGAGTTTCATAATAACATATTCAGTTAAGAGTGAGCCGATTTCGTGACAAAACTATTGTTATTTTCCATCGCATCCATCTTGTTTAAATGTCAATATAAAATGGTTGCAATTCTATGGTGCAATTAGTAACAAATAGAAACAAAGTACAATGTGACTAACAATTTCGCTATACTTATAATATCTACACAAATAATTATAAACTTCTATTGAAAAGAATTTTTTATACTTTGTCCTGATCAATAAATATCATAAATATATACGTCTTCCTTTGTAGCATTATAAAATATAAGTTATTCGAACACTGTCATAAATCTCGTCAATATAAAACTCATTAAGGTATGTCAATAACAGAGTAAACATGACAATATATTTGGGAAAAGTTTGAAACGAGATTAAAGTTCTCTAAACAGGAGTTTTTATATATAAACTTACGCGGTAAGTAAACAGTCTTAACTGTATAAGGGTACTAACGGTAAAGGCTCTGTAAAAACATTGATGTAGGACTAGAACACAATTAAATCTTATATTGAAGAATAATATTATTATGTTGAAAAATTATATGTTTCACAAAAATTTATGTTATTAAACGTGACTTCACGCCTGTAATCCCCGGAGAGGTAGGCAGAGAACAATCCCACGTTTCACGGGTTAAAACGTTATAATTAATTTTAAAATCGAAACTCCAAGTAACTTCAACATACAAGACTTCCAATAACTATAACTAATTGTTTGATGTATTATATATATTTTTTTCTCATTCTACTTATTCTGTGTTTTTTTAGCAGAAGTGCTCTCTTAATTAGAATCTATGTATTCTTAAATATATGTAGGAAATAATAGAGAAGAAATGCACGGAAAAAATATATTTGACCATAGACAACTTTGTTACATCGAATGTCTTAGTACCTATTGCCTTTGTATAAATTTTATGCAAATTAAAAAAGAGGTGAACAGACCAGATTATTTTTAATAATAAAAACGCAAGCAACTACGACGATGAAATTAAATATTAGGAATAACAAACGAAAAACATTGATATATATTACATCCACATATTATATTTCTGCATACAAGTTTTGCCCTCAAATTAAATGAATAATAAACAGTTAATAACTGGAAAACTGGATCTGTGATGACCTTTAACTTGACGCTTAGATTTTCCAACGGCCGAACACGATGTCCAAGGACCGGACGACGTAATTAATGAGTTACCAACGATATTGTAAATCTCGTATCAGTTCCTTTAAAATTTTAAGCATTTAATTAATTCACATTGTAAGAACAAAATATTTCAGGAAAATGGAATAATTTATTGTAATATATTGTACATTAAACAATCGTTTTTGTTAGATATTAATAATATTACTATTATGATATAGAAACAAATGATTAACAGTAAGGATTTATAAAAATATTGTATTCGGTTAAACGTCTTTATCAAAATTAACTAGCTCATTTCTCAACTGTTGGGTGGTCTTTGTAACATGATAGCCTGCTCCACTCTTTCCCAAAGCAAATCCACAGATTAAGAAACCCTTAGATTAAGTCCTGGACTGTGTTAAACATCTGAATGTTTCCCTTGATATTATCCTTCGTAGCTTAACTATGTAATTATAATCTTATTTAAAACATTGTAATCAAAATTGTTAGGTCCAAACATCACTCCCTTGTCTATATGACTGACGCTGCTGCACTGAAAATTAAACAATACCACAAAATTATTAAACACAAATATACCTATCACGTGTAAAAAACAAAATGCCTTCATAATAACAATAACATAATCGTCCTTCGCTTAAACAATACGAAATAGAAAAAAAATGTTAGCAGTGTTGCATACCGATAATATCCTACCATTAAAATGCCACCGCCAATGCCCGTTGGCCGTTAAAATGCCACAGCATTTAAAAGAAATAAAATCATAGCAGGTGAGCGTGGAATGCGCATCACATTTAAATTTATCGAATGACACAGATAAAACTGCCGACCTCGCGCCGACGGGCGATAAAGCGATGAGTAAGAACAAAGATCCACATTTGCTAATGAGCCGCGTGAGAACGTGAGTTTACGGGAGTATGATTGAACAATGCCTATCACTTTTGTATCCGATAAACGTTAAGTTCAAAGATATCATTGCTATAGGTTATACGACATGACTAATCTTAATTGTAATGGCCAACACAATTAGTTTAACATAACATACAAATGAGTAAAAAAATATGTTACAAAGCAAATTTATTAAATATTTTTTTATTAAATATCGTCGTAGGATCTCAGTAAATATGTATACAAGCAGATATACCTAAGTAACGTGAATTCCCTTCGACCCCCTCTCCCCCGCACTTCAAATGTCAAACGGTGAAAAGCTATCTAAACTTTAAATGTAAAATCGATGAGCACATTTTCGTAAATAATTGTTACAAAAATTAATTTAATATTTGCTTTGTTTGCATCAAATGTATGTAAGAAAATGTAACAACTTAAGCAAAGTTTGCACTAAAATTTTTGTGAAACTTTACCTAATGAACAGCATCGTAAATAATGTTTCCAAAACGTTATTTACGATGATGTTCAATTTTTATAGATAATAAATTATTCATTTTTGTAATAACTTGACATTTCATACAGAGTGTAACACTGGGTTGAAATTTCTCACGTCCAGCAACCAATGCGGCAATATTTTCTTGCGACTCACTGACAATTATTAAGCATTTGGACTGTGAATACATCACTGCCTATTTAATCTGTGCGATTGCGGTATTGTCTCTGATTCACCGGTTGCTACAGAGGTCGAGGATCGTTTCCCAGTCGCACCCACACCCACACATAGCTCTATAATTCCAAATATAGTAAAATTATAACCATCTTATTATTTTTCGGCCTTCGGGACACCATAATAATTTTAATGAATTGTGACATTTACGTGCAAAAAACTATGAACTTTGTACGGCTTATTTACGGGATGTTTTCATTTGTTTAATATCAGACAATCATCATCATCATAATCAGGATACTGCAGTCAACTGTTGAACATATGTCACTCGTGAGATGTTTTGAATATCCATGCTGGGCATGGGAATCCAATCGGGGACCCTAGAGCACTGCTTCTCGCCGCGTGTATACTGCAGCCCATAGGCCTCCGTAACATTCGGCTATATCTAGGCAGACCGCGCAATTATCTATATACTACACAAATGTAATCTACCAAACCGCAAATCCGTTTGTGTTAGGACAAAACAAACCGTTATCCTAGCATTAAAAATTTCACATTTAATTGAATTGTTGCGTAACTATATGTGAATTAACGAACAGGATTACCCGGTACTAATTGAATATTTGCTGTAAATACTGTGTTTCAGATAATTCAAAATATAATGCTGTCTAGTTAAACATAAAAAATGAAAACTGTACAGTATAACTTGAGTATCTTGTTTAGTAAATTGAAATTGCCATTAAGAAAGAAAATTGTGCTTAGTGGGATACAAAAATAAATTATGCTGTCCTGCGAACAACATACAATTTTACATATTATAAAAATAATTATATAATGTTAAAATATTATAAAGTATCAAGAATTGTATCCCTACAAATAATATTAGCAGACAAACAGATAAATGCAAAAATAATACTAGTAATTTTTCAATTTACTGATGCAATTTTACAAATTCTACACGGTACGGATTTACTGGCAACGTGGTGCGATGTCAATTGAGTTGTGAGTATTCTTTGACATTTCAAGAATATATCGTATCAAATACGGGTTACAGTCACATAGACCTTACGAAACGTAACCTTTTGACTTATGCCTTACCGTCTGCTCTAGACATGCCCACTGTAGTCGCGCAATACAATTTTAATGACAAATTAGTAATATTAAATTAGACATATCACGTCTCTTGCATTGTAAATAATTACATATACATTCTTGAAAAATAATATTTTATTATTGTTATTATCACGGCCATTTAGAAATGTTCATGTTACCTGTAATAGAAAAGCAACTGAGAAAAAGGATCACGGTCCAGTTAGTGTCAAAATTTTTCAGTATTATCATTCAGTTTTAGACATTTTATATTTACGGGGAAATTAATTCGGGAAAATTCTAGCTCAATTATTTTTGTCCATACGGCAGCGAATTGTAAGATTGACATGGTTAAAAGACTTGAAAATTTCCATTCGACTTCTAGAGAGTAAACTATTTGTTTATTATGTTTAAATACTATTTTCAAGTTCTTAACGTCTAACGTTTCGCATATTTGAGCAATTCGGTTTAACATTTAAAGCGGCATCAAGCGCTTACACGTTTGAGTTGAGCGCGAATAGATTTATATGATCTTTACGTGTGACCGCGCTGCTACGGTGACCTGCACAGGGCTGTCACGTGATAAATCCATGCAGCACTATGTGTATATTAATTTTATTAGTAACATCTGTCGTTAAATTATGTTTATGCTCTGTCCATTTCAGTTAAATACTGTAGAACCTACCTTGTTTTATATTCTTTCACATTATTTACCAAAAAAATTGAAACCAAACTAAAGTTGCTGATTAAAACGTTAATCCAACTAAATTATAAATCAATACTATGTGTTTACCTCGTTAGTCGTATTAGGAGCAAGTGCAACTGCCAATCAAATCGCGAGTGTTTAGAAAAGAGAATAATTCAGGAGTGCCCGACTACTGGATTTTTCTAATTTAGATTTTCTATTGTGGAGTGGAAAGTGGAAATGTGGCCGATGTATTGGATGTATTGGATGTAAACATGCCTGGTGAAACGTAGGAATACTACACTCCTATGCCTGCTTGTATGGGGGCTACAAGTATGATATCACATTTTGTTATTATTTAATTTCTTAACATTGACAGCCCTACAACGCTTACACTGTTAAAGGTTATCCAACTAATCCGACTCAAATTTACAAGGTGATGCTCACTTCGCTTACAAGATAGATAAAACGAATCGTCTCACATCGTCATAAAGCCTTTTTATAAAGTATACTTTCTAGTACACTCTTTATAACTTTCCAAAATAACGGCTGAAACCCTTTAAATATCCCAGAGCTGGCCTGACTTCAGGACCTCACCTTTAAAAAGAATGGTAACCAATGTACGGAATATTAAAAAGTCCTAATAAGTTCTATAAAATGAATTACTACCATTTAAATGATATAAGACACAGTGTTACTCTAATGCTGTTTTACTTTGCTGTTTGGATTTTTTCGAAATCTACATACGATACACAACAAAAATACAGTAAATTATCCTTATTTTGGTGGACAATAAAAAATATTTGTATTTGTAAATGTAACCTGTTATTCGTAAATTAACAATTTATATCCAAGGTCGGTACTAATTTAAATTATATCAAAATTGTATTGGAATTATTCAAATATACAAGTTTGTGTACGAGTTCTATTTTATTGAATGACTTAATATTTTTTTACAATTCACTAGCTAAAAAAAGAAGCAACCAAGATATATAAGTAGATAAAAAGGAAAATAGTTGTAAAAAACAAATCTTTTTTAACAGTATTTCTTATTTGTTCGCCATACGCTGTTCCAAGCAACCGGCAACAAGGATGCTTTTAATTAAATCCACTAAGCAAAATGGCGACTAATCTACATATGGCAACCATACTCAAATGTCCTAACAGAATACACCTATCATATGATTATTTTCAGCAAAGTGCTGTACAAGGATTTATAAAGTCTTATATCGATGACTAATACAAAGACGGCATTGCGTTTCGCGTTACATAGTACCATATTAATAATACTAAGCTTTAGTCACGACTCCATGTGACTACCAGTTATTAATATGTAAACAAATATTACTAATGCACGGCCATGTACTTTGGTATTTAAAGATTATTGAACCAGATGTTGCATCCGCTTTAAGAATGCATTATTTATCCAGCTATTAATAGTAGGGTTTCCATATTATTATTCAGAGTGCCTTGAACAATATGACAACACAGCTGGCAAATCTAGTACACTCAGAGACTATTATTTGATAATTAGTAGGCAAAGTTAAATAATTTCCAAATGTAGGTAGTGTTGATTTTAAAATGATAGCACGTTTTACCAGGATTCGTATTTCTTTGTAAAGTCAGGAACGATTCCTTAATCTTCATACAACGAACGTGTTTTATATTACCAATACCTGTCAATGAAATATTAGGTATCAAAAACTATAGATTCAACACACTTTCAAGCGATACAAGGGCTTAAAAGCTACGTCTTAGAAACCTAAACCAACTTCAGGTCTAACCTGCTATTCATCAAAGGAGACTCTGACAACGCGCTGATTGCTATAAAGCACACCCTATGTAAGCACTGCTAAATTCCCTTTACGCCTCTAACCCGGATGTCACAAGTTTCACCGGGATGTTACAAGAAATAACCACATACGAAAATGCAGAAGGGTGATTATTAGGGAAGGTATGTGTCAAGCTATATACTATATTAGCCTCGTTTGATATTTCTGTTCAAAAAACGGAATCTTTAAAAAGCCTGTAAACGATACCGAAACCAATTATACGGTTAATTCATGTACGGATTGCGATTTTACTTAACCATAGGTCAGGTCCGGGCGCTCACATGTCGTAAGCCGAGCCCAGATGTTAACTGTAATAATTACTTTTACAATATGATATATCTAACGATGCAGATATGAAATGTGTAATTATAATCTGTCGAGAAATCTGACGATTTGACGAATTTAAATTAGAAAATGCCATTTTTAAAATGAAATATAATTTGAAAAGGTAACATTATGCATGTACTCGAAGATGTAGGCATTGGAGTATGGTACACTTCCACGTTTCTCCAGTTACTTTATACTTCGCTTTATTGAAGAGATGGTGACCCTATTGCCGTAAATCGGGCACAAAATCCAGACTCCAAGCCACTACTAGAAAATCTAAGTTGGAAATATCCGATAGTACCCGACCCAGAATTTGAATCTAAAGATGAAATGAAAACAAAGATCTTATTATATAAATAGTGTATTTGCATTGCATATTAACTTAATATTCTCCTGTAATTAAAGCACTATATCTTTTAATAACCTTTTTATAAGAGCGTTAAGTACCATAACTTTATGCAATAGCCTTCTGAATAAAACAGTTATTGAATCCTTTGTATTGTTGAATACCTTCGTACTGTCAAATAAGATAGCAATTATTGTTATTTCTGTAATTATCGACCCATATGACACCACAGTTTACTTCTCCATTGCGAAAATTAATTGTTTGTACAAAAAACCTTATATTGTATTTTATCAACTAACCAGCGTCGACTTGCTAATAGAATCACATTAAGCTAATCGCGCCAATTATAATAATGTTTTGTGAGCAAATTGCGACCGCAAAATACGCACATAATTACAATACAAAAGCAACGAATTCAATTTATTAAAGTACGAAATGTCCACAAACAAATTGGTGCGCGAAGGACAAGTTTTCTTGTAGCTTGTTGTTATTCGATGCCCTTAATATTGGTTGGCACCATTTAATTTTACCGCATATTATAAGCCAATAATTATGAAGATGTCAGATTAATTGTCAAAAAACGTTAAAATGAAAGCATACTACAGCCTGTATGAATGGTAACGACGTCTTATTTTTTTCTATAAATTTATATTTTATATAATAAATTGTTTGATCAATTGGTAATTTGTAATTTACCTCACAATATGTTCACAATATATTTATGCCAAATTTATTGCAATTCTGTACATGACTTGTTCTAAGTTTATCCCACGTTGACATAGTTGACTGAATAACTTTGTAACACAAATGTCAAAGAGACAACCAATACCTATTACTCGTATTTCTTGAAAATAAATGAAATGGTATCGAATTCATTTCCATTTCAAGCCGGTATAACGGTATTTTAACGTCGCTCGCCTATCAGACCATGGGTTACCGAGCCCTGACTAAGAAGTAAATCTTGTGCAAGAAGCCTCAAATTGCCAGCTACAAATTAAGCTCGGAACACACGCACAGACTCGTAATTAAGGCCTCCCTTGAGTTGCACGGCGCGCCCTATAGTGCTCTTGCGCAACGTAAACGGTAAAATAAGGAGAATCGCGTTAACATTGTCCGCGTTTAAGGTACATCATTTGTCCCAATCTATCATCAGTCGATACGAGGACAAGGCGAAACAAATTGGATAACTAATTAAAACCCTCTACAAACAGCTATAGCTAGATAGTTTAGTTATCGGCCTTCTATACCAGGAATCTGAAGTTCGAAGTTCATAATTGAATATACAGTTATGAGCATTTTTTGAAGATTCAATATAACTGTCTTTAAAAATACAAGTAAATATCATCTGAAACCGGCAATTATTAGCGCTATCCAACATGTTAACTAAAGGAAGTAAGCCCATATTTATTTAGCTTAAACGGGAAGCTGTCGCTTAAGTTTTTTTTCGGTTTGAGACATCACGGATATTTAATAGTGCAATATAGAGATATTGATGATGATGTTGAAAACTAAACACGGTTTCCAAACCAACACTCTCCAGTACCAACCACAAAACGGGAGTGTTAACACTGCTACGCTTAAGCCGTAATTTGCCATTCCGACCAAGTATTGACACATAATACCATGTTTCTAGGAATAGTGTAATAGGTTCTTTACGATGGTATCCATAATTGTTTTATTTTGGTTTTGCGTTTACAGTTTTTAATATATAACAAGTTACTGTAAAGTCTCTCAATAAAGCTTAAAAACACAAATTCCTTCTTAAATTGAAATCAGTGCTCCAGAATACGAATCCCAAACTCAAGGACCGTCAAACTAACGTGTAATTGCGTCATTGCGTACTCAGTCCATTAAGATAAATATGAGTTACTTCAACTTATTAATATTTGAAATAAACACAGTAATTACGATTCGTTTTAAAGATTCTAATGTTGTAAACTTAAATTACGTTCCAACACCCTCTATTTTCCATACAGGTAATCATTTTATTGATCAAAACATCTTCATAACCGTCTGAATAACTTGTTATTTGCATCATAGCATACGTAACACTAACTTATCATAAGTGTGTGATTTATTGCATCAATTATAATGTCCTAAACATTTTATGAATATGGAATTATGTAGAGATTATTTAAAAAGAGAACGTGTTCAAACATTATTTCCATTCGTTGCTTCCTTGATATTGCGAGTTGTAGCAGATCATAGCAACACAACGTTTAATGCTAGCACAATTATTATAATTAAAATTAGTAATATTCATGTATTTTTTTACAATCAGTCTAAAGTATATCAACACTAAAGGCGCTTGTCCAAGTTAAGTGTACTAAACGAGACAAAATTGATATAAGATGACAGGCACTGAACGCTGTTGTGTTGTAAATGTAGTCGCTGTGAGAGCTCCCTGTTTTTTTTAGTTTCTCGAACCTTCTTATAGAGGCATTGCCACCCTCAAGTCTTTATACCATGGAATGTGCTTATCTATGTGGTTACAATTGCGACACAAGACAGTAGAATTGTCAAAGCAACAGTAGATTAAATTTTGAAAAACTTTGCATACTACGCACGCAATAATGAAAAGCTAAAACACGTAGTGGAACGTAAACGTAACCATTTAAACGTGGGTATGTTCTTTATTCCTCTGCCTACCTCTTCTAGGCGTGAATACAGACGGGAATTTATTTAAAATACACCTCTGCGAATGTGCATACATTATTATTGTTAATATTTATTATTATTATTATTTCTTATTCATTTATTTAGTTATTTGTTATTATCAGTATTATCCCTTTCACGTGAATGACCTTTCGAGCTCATCCTCAATATGTGTGATGGAATTCTGAACAAGTCAAAGGAATATTGAGTCGTTGCTGTGCAAGTTTGTTGAAGAAATACCAACAGAATTAAGCTCTTCGTTTTCGTTTCGGATCTCTTGATTACGGAAACGATAACAATTAAATGCAATAATAATTTAACTTATATTCAAACATTATATTTATCATAACAGATGCAGCAGCAAACATCTTCCACTACAGTTAATAATACGAGTAAACTAAACGGAACACTGGTCTGTCCGACACAAGCGACGCACGATGACGAATTGTACATTTTGCAAGACGTTTCAATCTTCTTTTGACACGTCGACAAAGGAGCGACACATTAATGCATTTAAAAACATGCATTAGACCAGCATGTGCGATGAGTGACATGTCACTTTATTCGCGGAGATGCCAGAGTAATTTGAAGACTATTATCGGGCTCGGCGTATGAACGAACACGGAGACAGGACGGTCGAAGACATCAGTATTGCAAATATGTGAAGATGGCAATAATTACTTACCATCAATCATGTATTATTTGAATTTCTATTTGACAATACAGAATTTAACCCTCACCCTTTCGTCGTATCATGCAAAACGAAAAATATATAGTGTCTGGTTTGTTAAGACGTTTGCGTCATACAGTAGCTTACTTACGTAGTAGTATACTTAAACATAAAAAATATATACTATGTATATATTTTTCAAAGTAAATTATTTACTCAAGATGCACACCATTATTTGATTGCTCTTTCAATAACATTTTCTAGGTAAAATCGCCTCGTCGCCCATTAAACTCTTGGTATTCAAGTATGTCTCGATACAAATCCACTCGACTCTTGGCAATGAATTGAGCAATGAACGAGCGGAACGTCTCTCGAGAGTTTCTTAATGGTGCCCACTTTCGATTTCATTCAGCGGTAATGATTCACCGGCTCGAATGTAGCTTTTTGTCCTGCCCTTAAACAATGCAAAGAATGTCCGAATGGAAGTTTACTTGTCAACAATTTTTAACGGTTACAGATGTCGCTGGCTGGCTGGCTGGTTCAGCAGCCAGTAATGAGTTTAAGACTGATTTGCTGCGTAATATTTTTTACCGGATTCTGTGTTTACTAAAAACTTTTTCTAATTATTAAGGAATGTATAATATAAAAAATGAATTTACATTAACGTGCGAAGCAAGAATTACAATAATATATATTTAATACTACTTTCATGATACGAGACTTGTTTGTATTTTGCATCATACATTAATTAATATTGACTTATTGCAGAAGTTTTTGTTCTGTACTACTGTATGTTACTAATACTGCAAGCGTTTTATCCTATGGGCCTTCGAGAATTACAAGAATACATATACGAACACCTACTGGACAATCAACACACGAATATACCAATTTAAGTTAGACAAGATGGCACAGAATCAATATTTCATGTTACGCAAACGAGAAACATGGAAATAGATTTAATGGCATAACCATTTCGTTTTCTTGACGTTGAATCAAATATAATTATCGCGGCTACAATCCAAAATGACACATCGAACGGTAATCGAATTCAAATTTCCACACATTGCGTTATGAGGCAGTGATTTATCGGATAAATCCGAATCGTGTAGAGACGGGCCCATGTTTCCGACTTAGCGTTATGTAACACGGTCTGGGCGGAGTGGATCTGAGGCTCGCCGCGGCTCGGGCCAGTCCAAACCGGCTGGGACGTAGGGCCCGCAGTGATATCACGCCGACCGTGACATACATCGCGAGATGACACCGATAATATGGCGAACCGTGAACATCGATTCCGATAAAAATCGATTATTTAACATCTTAACAATCACGCCCACGAAAAAACGGCGAAGTGCCATCTGCTGGAATTGGCAATGCGAATAAATTTAAAAGCAATGCATGTCGAAGGATTTTATTGTATGTCATTACACACGCTGTTAACACTGAAGTGTCAAGATGGTTTTAAAGCTAATAAGGTAAATTTTAAACGACCCGTTTTCTTACCTACTTGATGTTGCATGTCGAAGTGTTATGAAATTATTGATTCGGTCTAAACAGCTACCAAGGATTATTTGGCTGTGTAAATTTGTATGACAATATAACGCCTACCTAATGCAAAATGAGTAACTTGCCCCCTAATATAAAGCTTAAATCAATTTACAAACATCTAAAAAATTTATGTTGTAAAATTTGTCATACTATATTGTTTAAACTTTTAAAATAAGTACGATTCAAACACTAACGCGCTTCTGTCTATTTAAAAAATTGTTCGTTTAAGACTTATTTGCTTGTAAAACTATTTCTCCATCATTTTCATTCAGACGTATGAGGTCTGTCAACTCGCTTGGACACGCATCAGTTCCGACCATAACCCTTTTCAATATTGTCCATCACTGGAACCACAAAAGTCGTAAACATAATGATAATTTTATTATAAACACTACATGCCATTTATTAATAAATTTATATTATGATGAAATAAAGGACAAACTATATAGTACATAGATAATAGCGCATACACCTTACATAGACGGTAACGATACTAAAAATATACATGTCAAAAGAAATCTAAGTTTATTATCGCGAACCTCATCTCTAATTATAAATGTATTTCAATCTATATGCATCTGACAGATTAGTGACAGACATAAGGATGAAACACGAGACGCATCTGAAATGTTTCACGACGTCCCTTGAACTTTACGCGTTTCTTAATTACATGACGTACGACTAATGTTTTATACGGCGCTGACCTTATGCGCTTTGTTAGTTAAAAATACCCAATAGTTAATATTGTAAAATTCATGAGATGGTACAGATAGCATCTGCGTGTGCAGGATGTTGCGATATCGCAATTATAGATTTTTAGAATCTTTAAATGTACATGCATAAGATATATCTCGCTAAAAACAACATTCATAATTTGTTTTCCTTTTTTTAATGGATACGATATCCTTGAAATTATTTTACGATTCTCTGTATATTAGTATCTTTAGTATATAAAGTTCAGTATATAATAACCATTTTCCATATCCATTCCGTTTAATATATCTAACGCGCGTATATTTGAGAAAAAAATGTTCAAATACGTAAAGTGACCTGCGAATAATGGAATTTTTTGATGATTACTTCTTAGCCGACATAGCTTCATTGGACCAGTTATTCACAATATACAGCTATATATGAGAGCTAACTACAATCCAACAATTTTCGGGTTTTTATGTAGTTTGTTGTTATTCTACTTTACAAGATTGCTGTAATAGTACAGGTAGCAATAATAGCTCAGTAAAGACGGGCACAGAGACCTTAAACATCTAATTTTTATCTTTGAATGAGACTCAAACCTGATTAGAAATCATTACTGTGCTGCTAACCAATGAACTAAACAATAATTGATCGTAAATTATTTAAAGTACTTGGTTCTTGTTACATAGTTATATAGAGTTAAACATCATTTTTTTTTATTTTCAGCCTATCTGTAGTCGTATGTTCGCTGAATTGATAATAAACTTATCCATAAGTAAATTTATTAATACATTTATTGTTACACTCACGGTTCACCAGTTACGTTTACGTCCTACTATGGAACAAGTGGTAAGCCTATTGCCATACACCGTGAACATATGCACACTTCGAGCTAGTATTAGAAAATATTTAGTGTTAAAATTAATTTATAATTGCATAGAAATTATAAAACAATTTTTCTTACTGTAAAAAATGTTTTATTTTCACACGAGAGTGACCGTAGCCGAAAGTAAAAACTAGTTTATAATAAAAATGCTTAGCAATGAGACGTGACAACAATTGTAGTTTGCCTAACTTAACCACGAGTTCAATACTTCCTCAACTTACATATGCGTGTATGAGAATCGCAATGTAGCAAACTATCCTTCGCATTATTAACAAGTTTCCTCAAGAGGAAATCGAATACAATGAGAACGTTTCCTAATAACGCACAGACATAATAATGGTTCTTATTAGCACATTTATGGAATTTTTTGGTTACTATTATGTTTGGTGTATAATTTTTAACATACATAGGTATATATGATCATATACCTATATGTGAACTATCAGATTTCTGGAACCGGAGCCAGTATATAAATTATACGACAAATATACAAAAATATGACAGATTCTTTAGGCAGTCTATGTTCAACATTGGGATGAAGCGGACTGTTTATTTTAATTATTATAAATTATAAAAAATGGAGAATTTCATTAATTCCTTATCAGAATTTTAAACAATGCCCTTATCTTCTTATCAATCTAAGAGGACATGTGCATTTGCGAATGGACTCGCTAATTTGTATTGTTTCCGAGTGCCAGTAACGTATACCTCGCTGCTGCTGGCGAGTGTCGGTGGACAAAAACTTGGGAAGTGGAAATTATTGTTTCCAAGAGCCGATCATTATTATTCGTGACAATGTCTCCACTGTGCTGTCTCTAAACACCCAGTTGACATGTTAATTAGGGAATTTAATTAGTTTTGAATATTGTTGCAATATATTGTCATTGAAGCTATGTTGTGTCTTATAATTGAAAACTTGAACCCTAAACTACTGGATACTCCACCCTGTATATTGCATAGTAGAAATCCAGGAAATCACAACTCTTTATTATAAAGAACCATCAAAAAATCGATGACACATATTTAGCAAAAACTGAATGAAGTTGATTGATGAATCAATTAGCTTAAGCCGATTAATTTGTTGTACAAAATTATGTTGCGGCGAGACGACGCTCTGGTCGTGTGTTGAAACGCACGATACACGCGATACCGGGCTCTTGCGGCCCGGAAGCGTATTCGCCGGGTTCACGCCGCGAGCCGACCTCACGAATCCACAATGCAATCACAATCAAACTTCCTAGTGACCGCTATTAATACATTGGTTTTTCATATAACATTTTCTCACACGACTGTACACCATTTGGTAGCCTTAAATCACAAACCTAATCATATCTTCGTATTGATTGTTATCGGCGGTGGTACGAACGATGTTATTTTGATAGCATTTAGACATACGATTCCTTGGTTTGATTCTATGCTTTGCTTATCATAATGTTGAGCTCATTACCGAATAATCTATGATAGTATAAGAGAGCTATTCTTTTGACTTTAGATTTTTTAGTATTGGTTCGGAGTCTGGACATGTGTCCGATGCATGGCAATAGGCCCACCACCTATTACATAGTGAGACGTAAACGTAACTGGTGAAACGTGGAAGTGTTCTGCATTCTTATGTCTACCTCTTCGCGGATTACGGCGTGAAATTACGTTTTTACGTTCATTCTTTTGTATGACCACTGCTGGACATAGGTGTCCCATAATCAGGGTCCTCCAACCGGAACTGAGCCATTTGAATTCAGTTGCTTTGTATGTCTTTGTGTGTTACACACATGTGTAATTGCTGAAGAACTCAAATATTATAAATAGCTTTCGTATTTGGCGCTTGTTTTACTGAAAAATTATCAAAATATTTTTCTTGACAACTTTTATTACGGTATTACAATGTCTTTTTTATGTTCACTCGCCGATAACTGTTTGATCATGTTCCGCGTTATGAACATCAGCCGTTAAATTTTTAACATTTGCAATGACAGAAAGAAATATTATAGATTATGTCGTGTAACCGTCACTAATACATTTTGTGCGTTGACTTTTGACACGAGCATAGCGAATATGACCATTTGCATATAACTATTATTACACGGACAAAATTTACAAATAACAACAACCTATTATGCAAGATCGTGCGCGAAATGTTTAGAAGTTACACATTCTTAGAAACAAATGCATATTATTTCGTCTTATGACAGCTCCGGGTCGAAGTTTTCGTTGAGTTACTTACTACGAGCGTAAATATTCCATCTAACATTTTAGATTAATGCAATATTTGAGCACCAATTTTTTATATGCTTAGGTCAAAAAGTATTAGCAATGCACTGATGATATTTCCAGTCGACAATATCGCGAGTTAATCAACTGTGTGGTATTAAATTCAATGTTTATCGACTAGTATATTACATATAAAAATGGACAATATATGTAAACTTTTTTTATAAGTCATTAAAGATTATTATTTCTTTTCAGAGCCCCATGAAGCGGCTGTCATGCACATAGCGGCACTGATTGCATTCGTGCAGGTAAGCTCGTTGTCATATTTTCATGTACGAAGCTTCAATACTGCACGGCTCGGGTATCAACCCAGGACCTCTCAACCAGCAATCGCGCTTGCATCCACGCAACCGACGTAGCAGTCAAAAACATAGTATTCGCCATCATCATATAATTTAATGTCCGCATTAAACATGTATACAAGATGGCTTACATGTTGATAAATGGGTCAAATTTATTTCATATTTCAACTTTTGTAAATGTTACATACCATCAGTAACATCATGCTTAGCCTATCCCATTCCCCCGCTGGACATCCCCCCCCCCCCCCCCCCCCTCCTCCAGCAATTATACCCATAATTCCCACAATGGGCAGGCAGGTTGAAGATCGTAGCGACCAGCTTCTCAGACAGCGAACGATGCAATCTAATATGTAAAAACACTCGAAGCGGATTTAATAGTCTAAATGTATGACATATTGACGGTATTGTGTAATGTCAGTTTCTTGGACTGTTCCATAAAGTATTGCATATTCAAAACTATGAAACTGGCCAATAAAAGTTAATCGAAAACCATATAATCACATATGTAAGATTTATTATCACTAGTCGTTAAATATAGTGACACAATAACGAGGAGTTCTTTAATAGAATTTTAAAAGGTCAAAATATTTATCCAGCATGATATTCACCAAACAACAGTTTTTTACAAATGAGGAATTAATACATACACATACATCTAACATCATTTAGAAGTACGACTTAGGGAATATTGGTAGAAACATCATTTCAGTTCATTTAATTATCATTGTCATCGTCGACCTATTGTAGTCCACTGCTGGACATAGGTTGCCTTTTGTAGGTTATGCCCATAATCCCCACGCTGGGCATGCAGGTTTGAGATCGCAGAGCACAGCTTCTCGCAACGCTTACGCTTCTGCCCCTAGGCGGTCAAAGCATATATCTCTCTTCGACATTATTCGGCCACGACGACTGTTACTCTATTGGAAGGACCCACGTCTTTGATGGGCCTTCAGGTGACTGAGATAGCCGATCTTGGCAGTAAGAGGTAGTAAGAGCATATACCTGTGCCTCGGCAGACCGCCCATTAGACCTAGACAATTCACCTATATTTATTGTATCCTACAATTCGAAGTTCACTCTGTCTCTTAGAAATTACCGATAAGTCGCTATCATCGCATTGGTTACAGTACAGTCAGTAACTACAGATTGCACTTCACAATCAAAGATAAAATGGTGATATCTATCTATAATATAACTTAAGCTTATATAACTTCTTTTTTCAACTTGGTACAAGACAGTTGAAATATTTCATTTTACGATAATCACGAAACTATGTTATCTTTATGTCTACTTTCTTTATCTGTTTTGATTAACAACACTTCTTTCCACAGTGGACAGTAATAGTTCTGAGTTATGGCTTTGTTAATCGACTTGTGTTATTAATTTTGTTTGCTTAAAAAGCGTCTTTTACTTTCAATTTTAAAGGCCACGCCGTTTACACATGATTTCTACTCCTCCTGTAATTGTATAAGGTTGCTGTGCGTATCATAACATATTAACATTTTAAACTGTTTCAAATTGTATTCACTGCTAATTTGTATCATTACAAATGAAATGTACAGTGGTTTGATATTGAAACCGCAAAATTAGGAACCTATTAATAAAAGACATATGTACATATTGTTACTAGAGACGGAATTATTTAATCAGTCACTTCAAAGATAAATAATTAAGACCTATTTCTTCTAGGCTAACCGTCCTTCCGACGGCCGTAGAACAACAACAAGGAAAAGATATTAAGCCTTTATCGACGTGAACATGAGATTTTTCGTACATTGTTGAACCTAATCGAGCATTTTAATCTAATACAAGGAAGTCTATGAAAGCATTTGGTACCCAGCAAAGTTAGGGTGGTAAAATGTAATCTTATATCGTTTTGACTGGCCTGTTGGTGCAGAGGTTAGCAAACCTGACTGTTGCGCCGGGATCCGTGGATTCGTGTCCCACCCATGTGATGAGCACAAGTATTTGTTCTGTATCTGGGTGTAAATAAAAATATCTATTGAAGTATATATTTTATCAGCCGTCTGATTATCATACCATAAGCTCTCTTGACCCTTACTTTGGAATCAGATGGCAATATGTGAAGATCTCCCAAGATATTATTATTATTAACAAATAACACAAATATAAACAAATTTAGTTTGTAATACTGTGTTAAACATAATATAGAACTAGTTTTCACAACTACGAAAGGCATGTAATAATACGAAATGTTGCGTGGGTATGGAAAAATGTGCATTGTGTGCGCCTAACAATAATATTACCATATAACTTGATATTACGGTAACCGTGATCAGATCAGAAACAGGTAGAGGAGATAATATATATCTCAATATCACAGTTAATTTTCACAAACGAGAGTTAATTTAGATTTTTATTAGTTGGAACAAAAGCTATACTTGATATTACTTCAGAATATTGTTCACTAATAATTATAGGATGGGACCATTATTTTGGACAATGAAAATAAATTCTATTTTCAAAATAAAAGTATACAAATCTGCCAAAATTTCTTCAGAAATTCCTTGTTTTCCATAAATAAATTGCTGTTTCTTTTAGGAACTTAATTAAAACATATTATGCATTAATAAAATTGTATTACTGTAATATCCTTTTCAAGCGGTGACGAACTATTAGGAAGGCTAAGGGTCCCCCTTTACAAAAAGACGTGTATTATAATTAAATATCACTTGCTATAACGGTGAAGGGAAACATCGTGAGGAAACTTGTACACTTTATACTTATCCATAATGTTCTTTATGACGCTATAAATCGGCTAACGAATTCTTTTCTTTTTCAACGTAACAGACTATGACCTTCGCCCTTTTCAATTTTAAAGGAGACCCAACTCCAGCAATGAAAAAAATAAAATAGTTTATAATGGTTAAATTATTATGAATATATTATTTATCAGTACTATAAAATATATATCTGACAAAACTGAAATGGGTTCTCAATTAACTGTATAACTTTTCTTTGCAGCTGTCGCTCGCTACAGCTGTTTCAGATGAAAACACACTCACAGCCGCAGAGTTAAATCTGCAGCTCTCCGGTGACAATGCACTGTCTCCATTCTACTCCTTCGAGGCCAGCGACGAAACTGGGGTCAACTTCGTAAGAGGTTCACGAGCCGCCGACTCTCCCAATGCCCCAGATATTAACGTACAATGTACTGACGACTCCATCGAAGTGACTGTTGAGTTTTCTGACGTGTATGATGGCATTATTTACAGCAAAGGATACTTGAATGATCCCAAGTGCAAGTAAGTGTAACACCGCCTTTGATTTTCTTTAATACTCATGAAGTCATTAACGTGGAAAATTGCTGACAGTTGATTGCGCTGCGCTTGCGCTGATGACAATCGCGCGACATAATGTTAAAACCAATGATATCAAATATAGAATGGATAAGTTTTATTATAGTTATATTCGATTAATCTAAATCAGATTTTCTATTTCAAATTACTAGTAATCGTACGAAATCTGGACTTGTGTCCCGATTATGTCAATTGGCTCATCGCCTGTGTCATAGTAAGACGTAAATGTTATGTTTGGAAACGTGAGAATGTACTGCATACCTCTGTGTCGCTCTTTGGGGTTACGAGCGTTAGAACAGTTAAACGATATTTTGGAAAGCTACAATATTTCGGCTGAACTGTTATTGACATACTAGAATTGATATTTTATATCATTTTGCAAGAACAATTTATCTAAAAATGAAACTATATTTTAATTTTCAGGTATGTATCACTCGGTGGTAGTCAGTCGAGATATGCCTTCCGCGTGCCTCTCGACGGCTGCGGCACCAGACCTCTCTGCAACGCGTGCGGCACCGTTGACAACGTGCTCATATTCCAGGCTGACGATTTCGTCCAAGGATCTTCGGACTTTGCTAGAAAGGTTGCAGTATTATCGTTGTATTTTCAAATTTTACTTCATTGTGCTTTCTTTACTTTATACTAGTACCCGCATTAATTTTTATTTCATTTCATTTTCTTGTCTTCTTGAGATTTAAGTAAGCAGACCGTAAGATTTTAAAATACCTATCAAAATAATATACTTGGTGCTGATAAAGATATATGTGTATTTCATTACG
>DWEI01000195.1:0-25763 GCA_018245875.1 Mysoria ambigua | reverse complement strand
CAAACAAACAAACAAACTCTTCAGCTTTATATATTAGTATAGATTATTCGAATATTTTACTTGTGGCGAAATATAAGAACGGTTCTCATAAATTGAATTTCGAATGCTAAGTGAGTGATATTTTGATTATATTTTTCTCGGACTAATCGAATTCTCTTACAGCATAACGCGCCATTAGCCGCGTCATTCACGCTGTCTTAATTTATCGGACATGGGACGTATGTTCTGGCTAGTACTAAATATGTAAAGTGTCCTGCGAAAAACTTGCTACATCAGACTGAAGCAAAGTTCTTACAATATCTGCTCAATTTATCTTACGGTTCTTGTTTCATGAGTTTTCTTTCTTACTCTCGTCCCACTAATGACGCTGTCTACTAGGAAACTACACTGCGAGCCGCAGTTTATATGCGATAGAGCATATGTACGATCTGCGAGATATAATACAACCGATACGTCTACTTCTACCATACAGCAATTTTTGTTGATACCATTTTAGATTTAAGGAATGGAAGGGCGCCCTTGAGCATCTTCGAATAGGATTCTTACAATGTAAATATTAACTATAAGTGGCTGCCATTGGCACGCACTGTAAACAAAAAAAAATTTAAAACCTCCACATAATTCAAAAGCAGGCAGATTTTTCAATAAGCTGTACAGATACGATAACCGGGATCATCTTTTGGCAATCTTAGCAAAAGCTGATGGTCAAACGTTCACTAGCTGTTCGGAAATGGCCATCGCCGCCGACGTCTGTTCCGTACGCCGCGCCCACTCGAGCAGCGGTCCAACGACA
Organism: Mysoria ambigua; assembly: GCA_018245875.1. Lineage (NCBI taxonomy): Eukaryota > Metazoa > Arthropoda > Insecta > Lepidoptera > Hesperiidae > Mysoria > Mysoria ambigua. The sequence goes on along the minus strand of DWEI01000195.1, from coordinate 24,970 downwards.
AAAATAGCCTAGACAGGTAATGTCCTGGCGAAGGAACTGATCAACACGGAGGACGTATTCGACGTACTACATGTTTTTTAAAAAGTAACCATAAACGGATAATATTAACGATTTGTTTTATTGCTGTCAGGTATTTTAACTTGTTAACGATTGCTTTGAAATATATTTCTGTCATATTGTAGTTAAATTTCCAACTAAGCGAATGCGCTACATAAAACATTATTATACATTACAAGTAAATAATAAACATTCTGGATGTAAATCTATCCAGATGTTAAATCACTTTTCTGAATGCCGTTGGAGTAAAATAAGAATTAAACGTTCATACAAAATATGTATTTTAGGTACTTACGTGTGGAGAGACAAAATGTCTAAGAAGCAATCAAAAACAGGTTAATAAAGTACAATATGCTAGTAAACGATTCCAGAAACATAGTGAACCTGTACCTAATTGCACTTGTAATCGGACGACATACTAGTCAGCAGTTACACCGTCGGGCGTTTTGGAGCATGCGACATTGTGTACGCCTTATACGACTTCCTAAATTCATACAACGCGCGTTATGACAACGCCATATGCGTACTGGCCGGTAGTCACGACTCCGTAATTCTGTGACATTACACTCTTGTTCAACACTCGACTTATAAGTGGTAATGGTTGGTAAATATAATAACGTTATTCCTAAAACATAAACAACGTTATTCCTAAGCACTATTTCATAAACGCAATTGATTAATTCAATTCTAGTGCCCAAACAAAATGCGAATTTCCAAGCTGTATATTTTCAGTGGAAACCGATAGAAAAATTTAGTACAAAAAAAACACACAAGAGAGATAAAAAAGGGAAAGATGACTACGTAATTAAAACATTTTGACAAATATAAATGTTCATGTTGTATTATACTTAACGTGTTCGAGTTGGATATTGGAAAGGATTTCCAACTAAAAAATATGAATGCCAGTTGATATTGAATTACTTCATGTGTACGTACGGGTCGCGACCGTTGTTCACACGTGTTCTGTTTCAAATATATCATTTTTTCACCGTAGTCCGAATCGCAACTTCGGTTGTGGTCTAATTGTTTCATTATTTTTTCTATGATTACAAATTTAATGTGCCGTTTCAGCAGATTCTCATAAAGTTTATTATAATCGCACCCGCTCGCGTATACAGGTGAGATAATCGATAAAACACGAACCTTATCACGTCTTAGTAGGTCAACGATTAGATAAACCGGTACGTGCGCCATTTGATATTTTAATACCTAATCATATTTATGGATGGTGTGTGAATTTACGAAACAAGACAATGGCCAATGTGAATATTCCAGTCGGGAATCACAGACTACCAACTGGGCGCGAATGTATTTCAATTGAATTATCGACGTTCTGCAAGACGGCTAAGCCTGGAGTACAGTACAAGGACTCAAGCCGCAGGGCCGGCGAGCGACCGGCACAGACAGTGGCAGCGCCGTCGCGGGCTGGCGCGCTGACATCCCCGGGAGGCAGGTGACCCCTGAGCCGACACGGGTAATGAGCGAATCCTCGAGGCCTGTATCTCTTTAGGCGTAGTTCGCCACGGTATATGAGACGACATTCACGTACACAGAAATATGTCCGATCAAAGTAGAAAAGATATAGAAATTTAATTATGTATTAGCTTAATGAGTTATGAAGAGTAATTAAAAGTTTTGACTTTTTTTGTGAAGTTTTGTAAATATTCTTCAGATTGTAAACTATACCATCGTATGCTATTGCATATATTTTCTTTAATATTTCAAACTATACACTCAAGAATTGAAATAGTGCAAGGTATTTCTCAAATTGGTAATTATTTTTCAGTAACATTTATCTTCATACAGTAAACATTTTATTCATAAACATCATTCAAACGTATAAACGACAATGTTAATTCGCTTATCTATTGGTACAAAGAATTTTAAATACATTTTAATTTTTTTTAGTAAAATATATTTTTTTTAATTCTTTTCAATTTTAATAAAATAAAAGATGCTTAAAATTGTAAGGCACTGGACTTTGCCATAAACTGACAGAATTTTAACTACTGTTATAACATGGTCAACACGTCAGGCCTCACGCTACGTAGAAGGAATCATCTAGTTGCAGAAATCACAAACATTACACACCCGATATGATTTTTTTACTATTACTACTCCATTTAAAGATGCTCGCCGGATTCGAAGACTCACTCTCATAAACCAAGTTGATCCATCCATCACCTGCATCCATCAACATTCGTTACAAGCATGATGGCCTTTTTCATTTCAACTCCAAAATACTCATTCATAAAAATACAATGCTTACATATTCCTAACTAGCGGGGTCGAAGTGTTTCATGAGAGGTAAAATTTAAATTTGTTTAAAATTTAAACAAACCACCGGAGTATAAATAAAATAGTCTGAATGGGTAATGGATCTTGTGAAGAACGAGCGTAATATATTAAAATATTGCCTTTTCTAAATAAACTATTACCAACATCTATTTTAAGTGCTATTTCTATAGATTACAAACTTAACGATAAGAATTATAATTGATTATAATTAAACTTGCAACGGAATCTATCGAGATACTTTACATATATGAAAATAATCTACACCTAAAAGCAAAAATTCAAACGTCAATTCCTATTGGCACGATATGATGACACCCTTGAGGTACATACATGGATTACATAAGTCGCCGAGAGTAAGATCAATAAAAAGATTTATTTGATTTAGTGCAATGTCGCATACAATAATTTAATAACAACGAGACGAAAAATATAAAGGAAACCTTGTAGTAATCTGCTAACATTACTCATGGACGTTCGTGCGTACGTTGCCTGTCTGTCATAATAGGCAATAACAACATATTGTGTGCATTGTGGTATTGCATCGGTAAGTCGCCGGCCGGAGCATTCTGAATGTTTATATAAAATTGTTGGCAAATAACCATAAAGGGGGTTTCTATCTGTATTAATTGAAAATATTCGTTAAGATCCAATGAACTCTACATTACATTTTAGATATAACTATAAAAGTAAAGATGTAATTTTATATGTTAGTTAATAACAAATAGTAATGCAAAATAATGGGGTGTGTAATTATTTTGTAGTACCTTAAAACACTTCGATGACCGTTTTACAAAAAAAAACTATTTGTTTTTATTGAAAAGTAATATCGATTTTTTATACCAATATGATAATTTAATTAGTATAATAATATACTTTCATTCATACATTGACCCAAAAAATGCTTATGGTTTACTCGTTTTTATAAAAGCAACGACATATTTTGAAAATAATAAACAAAATGGAATTAATCGTTTCGGAGATATTACAAAAATATAAAGAATGGTCACTTACTCATAATCAAGAAATAAACAAACAGCTCAATGCGTGAAATTATCAGACATAGAACGACCTCCCTTTCAAAGTTATTTATGTTAATTTTATACAAATATTCAAAACATTTTGGTCGGCCACTTGCCAATGGGACACGTGGTGATTACAGTATTCAAATACACATTTTCTACATTATTGTCTAAATGTATCAGAAGATGACGTTTTTCTGTTATACATATCAAGAGTCTTAAAAAAATAATACAAAAATTTTCATTTCACATCTTTTAAACATTTCCATTATAAATTTATCTTACTTTGCAGTAACAATTATAACAAATAATAACACGTAACAATTTTTTACACATACTCTGTTAAGTGTAACGATATTGTTGTCGAGGCTTACATTAATTAATGTTAAACGATATACAGCATGTTCATTTTAATCAATATCGTGTTCATACGTATTGATACGATTGTGTATCGATAGGAATAAAGTTGGAATTGCACATGTTATTGTGTGAGTTGAAACACAGCCGGTTCGAGACATGTAAGAGAGCGACGACGGTAGAATTAAATTTCAAAGAACGCAAAACACACAGTACGTATAACCTACATACATATAACAAACACATCGAGGTGGACACGGACAGAGAATGTTAATAACGACAGTTACAGATCGGCCGTACAAGAGTGTAACGTTAATAACAAGGTGCACATAACAAAACGCAGTTGGGACCGCCGCCAGCCACAGTGACCGCAAGCGGCGAACGTTCGCCGCGCTTCCGTTTCAGAGATCGATTCACTGCACTCTACTAGCACAAGCCACGTACTGGACACGCACTGAACACAATTCGTCACTTCACCACTGATGCCACTGTTCCGGCCGAATTTCCCACTGCAATCCAAGTTAATCACTGCAATCCATTAGGGATGCTCGCGGGTGGTAGGCGGGGCTCACTGTCAGGGCGGCGGCGGCGGCACCGATACTGTTGTGCGAGGACTAATGACGGACATGCTTCAACTAGTCACTATTTTGAAAATTCCAATCATCTCAGCGCAACAAGCACAAAGCGAAGTTAAATGTGGGCGGTTTAATCGGTCCTGTATTAAACAGCATGTATCTGAGATCGCACAGAGACCACACAGAACAGTGAGCGACAAACAACCGTCATTAGGCCCGTCGCAGCGTAATACACAAACTATCTGCATGTATTATATTACCATATTATACGAACAAAGTAGGTGTTCAGTCTAGGCTATCACTAAAAGCAATTATCGTTGTAAGTAAATAATATATATATGATGACATAATACGAGGCCGACGACTCCGTTTAATATATTTATACACACACAATATAATATAACAATGCTAATAATTATTCTATGCATCTATATAACACTAGAACGGTTGGCATTTATTAAATGTCATTAACAATCTTAGAAGAAAAATGTCTATACACAAATAGTGAATATAAAATCTATTAATGTCTGTACTTATACAAATATAGCTAAAATAATTATTGAAAGTACTTCATATTGTGTTGGTGAGATACAGCAAGAATGGCATGGCAATGGCGTTAATCTAAACAAACAGTTTTCGATTCATAATTTTTTGCTGTGTACAATATTACACACTTGCGGCTAGAATATAGCGAGACACAATATTTACAACGATAACTCACAGTGTAACGGGGTAAGTGTGTTTAGCGCATACGTAATACCTGCAGATAGCCGATTGTAGCGGAACGAAAGGATACTTACGAGAGATGGTAGCGCGAGGCGGCGACGGGCGCGGGCGTGGAGTTCACGGAGGACGAAGAGCCCGAGTAGCCCGAGCCGGCAGGCGACGAGCCGGCCGAGGGCGCGCCCGCGGCCGACGGTATCGCGGCGGGCTCGTAGTACTCGGTGGTGAGGGTGCGCTCGTCCAGCACGTGCTCCACGTTGTGCGCCTTGGACGCAGACTTGATGTCCATGAAGGCGACCGTGGCGCACACGCCGGTGGTCGCGTTCCCGCTCGCACCTGCACTTGCGTTCTCCATGCGACCCAATAACTTGACATTCTGGACTCGGCCATAGCTGAAAGAAGAGAAGCTTGTAAGAAAAGAACCACACTCTGCCCGCCTTCATGACCTTCGCCTGTTTTCTATTATAACATAGAACCAAAAAGCGAACAAGACGTATTTTTTTTATAAAAAAAAACTACTTTCAATACAAAAAATATACACTCTAAAATACATATCTGATGATCACCATCTATAATATAAAAATTTGGTAACTGTATTTTAAAAAATTACATGTTCTTCATTATTCTTTTGATACATTATATAGTAGAACAATAAAATATACATTAGAATCATACTAAATAATCAATATTTATACATTTTTAGCTAACGTATTAAAAATATTTATTTTATGGTGCGAGTGACAGTAATTCAAACAAATAAGGCAAACATGGTATTAAAATCCATAGAAAAATAATTAGTTTTATTGTACTTATATATTTTTTGTCGGTACGGCGAAAGATTACATTATTTGACAGCAAACTCTTACACATGCGCAAAATATATATAAACATAATTTTCAAGAAACGCTCGTACAATCTCCATGAAAATTACACATAATATAACATTCAACGTACAATTACAATGGGAATATTTGTGTCACGCGTTTTCTGAATTTTTTATGCAGTCTTGGCTTAAAGGGGTAGTACAAGATGACACAAAACGCGTGGTGGCAAAGGGACGTACACTATACGTTTAACAATATCAGTATTGGTATTTTACAAAGTTCTGTAACGATGTTATGTATATTTTATTGTATATATTTATTATGGAAATGAACATGTATAATCATCTTCCGAGAGACTAATATATGAATCCCAAAGGATTATCAAAATAGTCTGTAGCACAGATTATCTCGTTGATACAATAAATTTTAAAACTCTTTAAAAAATCACAATAAACTATTATAATTTTCCATCCAAAGAATTCGAAATCTGCTTAATTGCTTTCATATCAATTAATTTTACGCCAAGCGTAATTCAAGCAGATAATAACGGCTGCGTGTATCATTTTTGCGAGAATAATTTCATTTCAAAATTCAGGTTTAAAACTTTCAGTAACATTTTCACAAGCAAAGAACTGCCATTCTTATCCTTGGAACACAATGATCCACAATATCTATGTTCTATGTAAAGAAAGGTTTATATTATCACCCGCTGAGCACCAGCGTCCACTGGATACAAAGTCAAGGTGATAGACTAAAGATCTGTTTATTTGTTATTGATATATACTAACGTAACCTACACAGCAACAAACGTTGTTGTACGTACTGTTGTATTGTAACATTGTCGAATCCGACGCGACAGCGCATTACACACATGGAAGACATTATCTATCCTATGAGGTATGAAACAGGCCGTTCTAAAATGGTTCCACCTCCAGCAATACGACAGTAAATAGCGTTTTGGCACGATTGAAACCATTTTCATGCGTTAACAGCCAGAAAAAAAGTTTTTTTTTTCTGAAATGGGCATACTTATGCGCCTATAGTAAATAATATATTGTTAACACAGTCATAGCGCCGTATAATTAAAAAATGCAAATAAATGTGGTGGTTACACGATTGCAATGTGGTGGGTGGCCGTGGCGTGTGCGTGGCATTTTACGTTCACGATGGTGATAATTATTTTAACACTGTCTAGACTGCTTGGATTGTTCTGCAAGAAGGATGTGTATGGTGGTTAAATTAAATTCGTTTATTACAGGCTTAATAATAAATAAGTTTGCAAAATAAGTCTTATTTACAATTATTATCATCTATTTATAATGTTTCAGAGATAGGCTCCAGATATTAACAAATAAGACAAATTAAATGTACGACATGAAACCTTCAAACCGGCGTTATGGCTATTTATTATACCTAGTTTTGGGTATCATATAATGTAACGCTACAAGAAATGGTACTCTATCATTGACAACTAAACGTTCAATGTTCAATTTTCATTATAATCAAATAATAGACATATATATTCCGCAATCATTGTGTACAAAACAGTTGTTAGAAAAATCCAAATAATTATTACATAATTATCATAAGAACAGAAAGAAGTTTGGAATTTCGCTACAAAACAATATAAGAGGACGACGGAGCTTTAAAAAAAATGACACCATTGGCACACTGTAATATGGAAAATATTCCGAGGCTTTAACTGAATACACAAATCTAACAAACATTATCTATTATTTATATCAATTGATCTATTATTTATCAAAAATGTTCTTTACATTTAACAGCCTACTGATTAATATGAAGAAAGTATTAATCAGTAATAAAGTTAATTTGTTCAGATAATTAAAACTGAGCAACATCTTTGGTTGGGCGAATATTACTGTCTAAGACATATTATTATTAGGCTCGTTACCCTAAGATCACAACCACAGTCAGTTCTAACATTCAGAGCGGCAATGCTACATTGCACGTTGACAATGTAACAGACGATAATCGTCGCGTCCATCTACCTTACTAGTCCTACGAGATATACTATATAATTATTTAAAAAAGAGTACGGATGTTTTCTAAAAAAATTACCGCCCATTTTATTAGCGTCTGAAGACGATATTATTTATAAGGATAAAGGACGACTCGAGGAGTTCTCTCTAACAGGGCAGTGTGCTGATGTAACGAAACAATGATGTCGGCTGACTGTTCGGAATCGCGAGGAATGTCGAATAATAAGGGGTCGGGCTGAACCTAGTGGGAGGGGGCGGGGCGTCACCACCAATGGTGAGTGCATTTCTCACCTCTGATCTGTCGACGTATCGTCATCATAGCGCAGTCTGCAGGGTATCAGAGGATTGCTGGATAATTTGAATGATGCATCACGACGCGTCGGTCTCGGCATGAACCTGGACAAGACAAAAGTCATGTTCAATGATCATGTCATGCCGGGACCGTTGGCCGTCTACCACTATTACATATAGATTATTATATTATAGCTGAAAGAGATCAGCCGACGACAAAGTATAATACATGCAGTGCAATGATTTGATACACACTAATGTAATGATAACATAAAATCGAAAATATGTATATTATATTCCTATACACATAAAGGCTCACTATTATTCATTGACGGTACATCTGTCGACAATTCGTGCGTGTCTGCTTCAAAAATGACATTTATGAAATTACAAATTCTCCGTATTTATTTTATGCGACGTTATCATTGAACTGAAAATATCTCTACCAGTAATCGTGAATGTAACACGTAATTCTATTACTACTAAAATTTTTATGTAACTTCAAATTACCAACATTATAATGAACAAAAATATAATTATTACATGTGAATGAATTAATGAATGATTGAATGAATTAATGAATGAAATATATATTTTATTGTGTACTCCAAAATTATTTCATAACCAAGGCGTTTCCATTTTTTAAATATAGGTAATACAGATATGGATGTGAAATACATATTAAATCGGATTTAACGATTTAGGAAATAATATTACTGCCACGACGGACATCGAACGTTGGATTATTTGTGCTACTGCCTATCAATTATTGGACTTCTCTACTGGATTTGTACTATTGGATTTATCTTAGGTTTCCTAGTAATGCGGTTCGGATTCTGCATTAGTGCCCGCCCGGTGTGTGGCTATAGGCTCACCGCCTACAACTGGACGTAAACGTAACTGATGTAACATGGAAGTGTACTACTCTCCTCTACCTATCTCTCCGGGGATTAGTAGTAGGTGTCACGCAATGAAATAAAACTATAAAAGTTAAAATCTACATGTGCATGTTTATAAAATAATAAACAGTATAAATAACGGTGCAGCCTAAATAAAATACAATCACTATACACTAACAAAGGCACACGATACTAAATAAAACAATTTAATAACCTACATACTAAGGTAATTTATAACATAAGACCGTCTATTATTACTTTATAAAGCCAGTTTAAAATACTAAAACAATTTCAGTCCAATAAATTGAATGAAAATCAAGTCCGAAAAAACCGTGTTACAAATAAAATTACAATATAAACGTATCGTATGAATACGATTATCACAGTCGTATAATATGCAGGCTACCCTTTCGTAAACAAACATTTAATATGATGCTGTATTGCATAGCACTGGATCGTCATACTGTGTCCCTTTGTCATAATGTCACGCAAAACTTATTGACAGCAGTGAAAGCCTAGTGGTTTGAAATTCAACCTCTTACGCCGGGAGACCGGGTTCAAATCCTTGGCACGCATCTCTCAAAAATGTGCGTTTAAGTTTAAATATCACCTGTTATTACGGTAAAAGAAAACATCGCGAGAGAACCCGCACAACTTGAGTACTTAAAAAACGAAATGTTCTCAAAGGTGTGTGAAGTCTGCCAACACGCACTTAGCCAGCGTGGCGGACTATGGCCTTAACCCTCTCATTCTGAGAGGAGACCCATGTTCCGGCAGGATAAAGGGTCGATATCGAGGCGTATCAAAACATGGGGTTATGGCCGGATATTGTTTGTGATATTAGTAAAGATAATAAGTTTAGTCTATCCTAGACGATACAAGTAAATTAGTTAATTAAGCCTTTCCTTCTACATCCAGAATCCACTGCAAGAAAAGAAAATATGTCAGGTGTACAGGAAAGACATTAGATCACTTAATTCCCATTAGTTTTGTGACAGAACTGCTGAAATTTTATTCTAATTTATTATTTAATTTAATTCTAAAAAATTTATTATTTAATTTAATTCTAAAAAATTTATTATTTAATTTAATTCTAAAAATTCTAATTTTAAAAACGAATATATTGGCAAGTATTATACAACGCCCTGAACTTTGTTCTAGAAACAAAAGACTTGAGCAGGAAATAAATAACTCAAGAAATCCTAACACCTTTACAGATACAGATCGTATTAAGCAAGGAATATTATAGGACATAACAGATGTGGCTCAAAACTTTATACACAAAAAAAATATTTATTGATCCTAATAAAATGGCATTGTCTCAAATTCAATTCAAAAAAATTACGTTCTATGAAACAGGGAGTGAGCCTATTGCCATACATAGAGCACATATAGACTCCGAACCATGATTAAATACTAGAAAATCTAAATTAATAGCAAAAAAGTCACATCGCGGAAATTATCACAAAAAAATTGCTATTTATTCGAAAACAATACAGTTCTCCAAATGCTCCGAAAGAATCAAGAATCATACTCGAACGCCTACCTTGATTTACTATTTTGGTTTTGTATTGTATTTCGTAAGTCTTCTCTCCACAGTTTTTTCTTTATGATAACCACTGTCATTATTGTGATAATTGCAGGGCAAATGCTTAACCGTGGAAACTCCTCAACTTCGCGAAACTCAAGAGAGATTTACAAATTTTCTCTTTAAATTAATTAAAATAACAGATATTACATTTATTCTAGAAAGTGAGATACAATCGGAGAGGAAAAAATATTTTTTTTTTCGCAGAATAATTTAGGGTCAGAATTTTAAAACCTCCTATCAACCAAGAAAATCGCAAAAGGCGAAAAAACAGTCCTGCTAGGAGATGGGCAACAAAGTCCGTTGACTGCAGCAAAATCTGCGTCACAAACACGCATTGCCTTCCAGGAACCAGGCATACCGACTACCCTCATTTACTCTCTCTCTCCTGCTGTCGCCGTATAGTGTACGCCGACCGGGATTATGGCAGCTGCGGGGCACTTAAGAGATTAGAATGCCACAAACGATTATTTCGGCACCTGGTAACATGCAACAACAGATCACGGACACAAGTTAAAAGAAGACATACAAATACATACGTACATGCTAAAGTAAAAGGAGCAGGCAGAGATCGCCGAGTACCAAACATCCAAACAACCTTACAGATATGACTCGTTTCTTCCACTTGCATACATCATTCTCTTGTAAAGCGCGCGCCGATTGCATATTGTATGAGGTTCGAACGCAGAAAGATGACATGATAATCCAGAAAATATGCGCATCTATTACTGGCAAGCTAACAAACATCCGTCTAACATAGTATCTAATACTCAGTAGAATTTTTGGTAAATAACGAGATAGGCTTTTTCAAATAAACGGCACGATATATTTAACAATAACTAAGATTTAACAATAATTAATTGATATATTTAACAATAATCTCCAAAGGAATGCAGACTATTCCCGATTCACGATTCACCAGTCACCATGAAGTAACGTTACGTTTTTAAATTTAATATAAATTACAAAACAATATCCCAAAAACTTAATTTAAACACGATAACAACAACACGATAATATTATATAATAAGCCTAGCAGTGACGAAATTTAAGACTGGGCCGAATCATTTTCAGTTACGCAATACTTTTGCGAGTCGTGAAAAATCGATAAGAAGGATTCCAAGGAGCTGCTAACGAATCAATGACCGTACAGCAAACAGTCCACTCCAATGGTGAACTTCAAATGATCTGAGAAAGTACTTTCGACCTCATGAGTGTAAGACTGTAACTATTTGACCACATTTCCAATATCTACGACAAAAGACGGACTGCATTACAACACACAGGGTGTACATAATACGATAGAGGAGCGTTATGAAATTTAAATATATTCGCAAGAAATCTGAGTATAGTGCAAAGAAATTGTAAAGAAAGAAAATCTATCTTGACTTGATTGTTTCGTTTAAGGCCTCAGATCCAAGGCGGTGATGACAAGCGAACTACATTGTACCGCTACTACATCGAACAGATATCCCAGAAATCATTGCATATGAGATTAAAAACGAAAATACCACCAGATCATGGTGGCACTGAGCTGATTCAAACTAGCAATAAACTGTACTAACGGCAGTCTAAATAGAATATACGTCGTTGTCTTACCAGGGGTTCCGACAACCTTAAGCAAGACGATGTGAAAATCAGAAATATGAGAACCGCGTGAAGTATCTTTCACTAGTGTATTAAGTAGTCCTGCCCAGCAGTTAGTTAACTTCTAAAAGCTTATGACAGATGAAATAATGGTTGGCATTTTTATTTCTAGCCCACGAAGATCTTCTTAACTATGATAGCTATAGTTTTCAGCGTGTCAGTCTTATACGGAATGTCATTGATCCATATTAGGTATCATTATCAACATATTGTAGCCCCCGCTGGACATAGGCAGCCTCTCCTGAGGGCTCATCCACGGATTACATTTCATACTTACGTATACAAATCGTCTCCGATAGCCAATGAGTTACCATGGTTAAATATGTATGTATTATATGCCGAGAGTGACGAATGTAGAAGGAACGCTCAGATCTGTAAGAATAGGCTTATTTGGCAATCGGTTCTCCTCGCCTATTAGAAAATGACGCGCACTTTATTTAGTAAGGGTTTTTCAAAGGGTTCAATCTAATTTATTTTTATTAAGTCAAATAAGTTTCATAGATTTCTACATTTTTTACGAAGTCAATATCATTATTGACCACTGATCATTATTAATAACTGATCGTCAAATGAATATGACAAAAAGACCAATTACGTTTTCGGCTTGTATCTATAATTCTAATGAAATATTGACCAAGATTTATATTCTTATCTTCAATTATTTACGTTTAAGTAAACATGTTATGTTTAATTCGTAACAATAGCGTAAAGGACAAAAAGCAAAAACTAAAACCAACGATTTATTCGAGACCCAGGTACGATTCGCTTAAAATCGGATAGTGCTCTACAGACTAAGAGTTACAAATATGGACATGAACACATAGATAATGTATGTACATATTATGTAAGTCATAAAAAACCAGAATTAAGTCATACCTGTTAGACTCGTAAACGTGTTAAGCACACAAACAAAAAATTGTATTTAAAACTACTTTGTAACAAAAATATTATGTACAATATCAGTTTCATTATACATATACAAATTTGACCAACAAAATAAAAAAGCCAAATGTTCCCTACTGAGTACTCTTACTAACAACAAAACTCCCATACGTGACTCACATGCGCCGTAGTAACACTATCTGCGCGCGCCGCAACGTACGAGTAGATAACAAAAAAACTCATTGTACAGTCCTTTATGTTGCACCACTAGGTATATACCCACAAAACGGATCGCACTGCATAAAAAGCCCTTTGATACAGTTCACATGGCGCACACATAGCTAATAGCCATTGTTTGCCACAGACGCTTGGTCTAAATGATCGAGGAGATAATGTACATTCGATTTCGTGACTAAACTTGAAATATTGTACGAGACAAAAGAAAAGATCAGAAACGAAACAATATAAAAACGAACATAAACGGCATATAAAAAAGGGAATAAACGAAATATATTACTTGATAATTTTTATATTATTTATTTATATTTAAAAATGGAAATGAACCTGGGATTGCTGATTTAACTTGTGATCTATAACGGCAGTCCTTTTAAATACGTGATAAAATCACTAATACATTTTAACTCTGCTTAATGGCAGAATAAACTGAAAATAAAAATATCTCTTTTTGGTATTTAGCATTACCTACACTATTACATAATACTACTCACATTATTGCCTTACGTTCTGGCGCATACTATATTAGTTTTTTTAATCCTCTTAACGCAGAAACATGGGCCGTACTCTGAAAATGGTTTAGTAGATATTTAATTGTCGAATGAAAATAAAGATCACTACGTTTAATTTAAAATGGACACAAATCTAAAGTCAATAGCCGAATTCTTTAAAACAAAACACATGTACAAGGCCATGTTTATATAATTAATAATTTAAATGAATTATATTTCAGATATTGTGGACGCACGGACCGTAAATGTTTTTAAAGTTGAGTTACCTATATGAATACCTGTATAATATCAAAAGGTAGGAAAACAAACATGACTTCATGTGAACACGTTCGGGAGCGCCCGTCGCGCCGGGCCGCCGGCCAGGGCAGCGCGCGTCGTCATGACGCGGCGAAACTACAAAAAAATGCGACGTTGCCGCTCCGACTGCGGTATCGAACAACACGCGCTGTTGCCGCTCCGCAACCTCGCTTTACCTACTAGTTATATCTTTTCATTATAATCGTCGCTCGTCCAAATGAAGCCCTTTGAAATGTTTAACGTTTATGTAGGTATGCTTATAGATTTGAAATAGAATGATGCAATTTTTGTAACATAATTGCAACTTACAATGTTTTTATTTAAAGAAATGTTATCTCTACATGTGTTTGTGACTTGATCAAGCATTTTCTTAATATAATAGGTGTTACCACTAGGGTTGGACGGTATAGACTACTATTTGTTGTTAGAGTTCTATAATTTCTAATATTTTAGTTATACCTAATGCATAGTATTAACTTATATTTTATTTTACTTAATGTAACAGGTGACGACTACGAAATATTAAAGATGCACGAAATCAAACAGAAGCATGTTTTTAGACCGTATTCGTGTGTAAAATAATACGTGAGACGAGTAGATAACGAGAAACTTAGCAACGGCACCAAAGAATGATTAAATCGGTCGATGTCTAGTGCGACGTTGCCAAGTTTACTCTTACAACATGGCCGCGCCCGCCGTGCTCGTTTCCGTGTGAAACCAACTCGACTGCGTCTGTGTATTGTACGGTATGTATAGCATGGGCACTGGCTGCGGTGCGAGCGGTGCGGCGGCGACGGCGCGGAGCGAGCCGAGCGGCGGGCAGGATGCAAGAAAGAGAGGCGGGAGGGGTGAAAGATACCGGCTCGATGACGTCACTCTACTTTCTGAATAACTACTTCACTTGTTATGCTTGCTATGACTGAATTAATTTAGCCATCCTATTTTTCGCCGTTTATTTTCATTTGTTGTGTTTATTATTTTGTATTCAATGTTCGGAATTTCATGTATATCTATAAAATGATTGAAAATTATTCCAAACGAAATTTAACTTATGTTAAATTTCGTTTGAAATAATTTTTGATGTTATCATCACACTTGTATTTCCCCTGTATGTGGTATTGGTAACATTAACAACAATTTTAAAATCGTATAATTATGGAAAGACATTTGACTTTTCTCGGCGTAAGGGCAAAATGAATAAGACTCTTGTTATGTAGGAATGTTAAAAACTTAGCATTACCGGTGTAGCATTGTACTAAATAAACGTATGATACATGTTTGATAGCAAAAACTAAAACTGGCGACTAGATTTCATAACTCTACCTCTACTGCTATATAAAATTTAAATCATGCACCACTAACTTCACCTTGAAAGTTGATATCTGCCGTTGAACACAATGTATTCGAAATATAAATGATTGTACCAAAAGGGTTTTATTTTAAGACAAAGCGAAGGAGAGAATTTTTGTTTTAAAATAATCGTAGATCATCCTGCACTCACCGGCCACGGCGCGCAGGGTGGGGGCAGTAAAATCGATCACAAAGGTCGCAGTAGGATGAATGTGAGGAGGACCGTTTGTGCACCGCACCACATTACGAACCTTTTATTATAATTCATTTTCGAGTGTATATGGCTGTGCAGTAAATTGTTGAATATGAAGAGTCACTATAACTCTCTTGGGTTTCATGTAAAGTACCTACAATTTATAAGATATATTTAATCTCATTAATAATACTTTATAATATGACCTACGATTAAGAAATACAACTCAAGGGAAATGTCAAAGGAGATAATTATGAACCTAACCTGTTAGAAATGACCTCAAGTTACTTCAAGAAAATTACTAACATTGAATTTAATGATATTTATAGGTTTTCAACAAGACTTTTTGTCTCCATCCCATTGGTAATTATTGAGAGTAACTACAAACCTTTGCTTAACCTTTTGGGGAAATACAGATGTTTTATGTGATCACTCATATTATACTTTCCCGTGTTGATAATTATTGTGAAAACCACTTTAGAAAATTAAACGACATACTTGCTTATTTTTACAGCACGTCAGGCCTAGATAGATATTTACATCTAATCAGTGATGAACTAGATTTGATGGTATAATATTTATAATAATAGGATTTTTGATGAATAAAGGTACGACAACGACGCACCGCCGATCGACGTGTTTAATTAAATTGAGCATGACGCCAGTGTTCACGAGTGTGATGTGCGGGGCGATCACGAGACAAATATTTATATTCTTATAGAGGTGGGGGGGCTATGCGGCGCCAAAGAGTCGAACTGGATGAAACGGTGCGGGGCGCGGGGGCGCGGGGTGCCGGGGCTCGATCCGGTCGGTCGGGTCGGTCGCGGAGCCCGCCGCGGCCCGGGGTGCCGCGCAGGTCGATAGAGCGCGGGCCGCGGGCGGGGCCGGGGACTGCACGGGGTGGTACCCTCGCTGTCACCACGCTAACGTTGCATAATAACGTTACAGGGCTCAACAACATACATAGAAGCATAGCGTACATGTTATGCTCATTTATAGATAGAAACGTTACACAAGTTTACCTGACTTATAATTGTCACGTAACATTTGTCATGTTTTCAATTCATTGTTTTTTTCTTTCGTCGAATATATGTATACACGACCTGTGTGATTATTTTAATAAACATTATACGTATCTATCTTTTACTCTGTATATCTGCAGGACAGTACAGTTTTGCCAGTTTTCATAAATAATATACATTACATAAGCAACGAAAAACAGTTATTTTATAGTTATATAATTTAACTGCATTCAAACGAACTGTGTGTAATAGTTTTAACAGCGTTTTTTCTAAAATTTACAAATATATAATTTACAATCCTTCACTATGGACAATATCTTCAGTTCTCGTCAAATTTCGTTAGTTTATTTTAATAAGTAAATAGGTACCCTAGACATTGATTCAAGTAGTGTTGTTTTTTTAATATTTACGTTGTCTGCTATTCTATGCTATTAAAAACGATACATAATTTTCAATAAAATTGAATTCAAAATACAATGGCTAATTCGTAATGACTTATATGTCATGCTTTATGATAATTTTCGTATATCACCTAATCTATATTGAAATAAAAAAGCACAAGGAGTCTTAGATATTTATTGAAACATCGAGCGGAATTTGAAAATTTATCTTTGTATTTTGTATTCACACCTATGAGAAAATTTATATACGCTACCTTGAATGACGCCACAAAGATCGGAGAGCTTTAAATACTCATTAAAATAAACTCTCTTACCACATAATATTTAAAATATAGATTAGATGTTACCGATAATTATAATATAATAATCCAACACCGTCCTAGCTACATCTATATTACGACGACGCGACGCAGCGAAAACCAATATAATAGGTATTAGTACTACGCGAAAATATGACTCAACACACATACATATTCTCTCTTTTGAAGTATGTTAAATTATCTATACGAGATTTCATCTTAATTATACGTGAGTAATAACAGCGGGGCATAGTTAGATTTTATCAAAAGTCGTATGGTTTATTTATAACAGGTAAGTATTTCGCTATGTCAAAATCTACTAAGAACGAATATTATTAAATATGATTGTATTCACCTATTAATAATTATTATACACCACATAAAGCGTTTCTCTAACGCTTTTGATTTTACAGATATAAATATTTATGTGTAGCTAATAATTAGCTGTAGCATCATTCTACATAGCATATAGGGTTCTTCATGAATTGGATATAAAATAAAAAAAATATTTTTTCGAGCACATCACCTTATCTATCCCATTGTGCGACCTGAACGTAACTGGTGAAACTTGGGGAATGTGCAACATTCCTCTGCCTACCTCTTCTTGGATGACAGGCGAGTGTTACGTTAATTTTGAAAATCCAGCTGCTAGCGTTTAAGATTAGCCACGTTTAAATAAACAATAAATAATCGTAAAGCTTCATTATATAACAATATTCATATAGATAAGTAACACCCCGTTATAGAGCTGACCTGACACTATATTAATAATAATT
This sequence comes from Mysoria ambigua, assembly GCA_018245875.1. Lineage (NCBI taxonomy): Eukaryota > Metazoa > Arthropoda > Insecta > Lepidoptera > Hesperiidae > Mysoria > Mysoria ambigua. The sequence continues at coordinate 6,723 of DWEI01000195.1, read as the reverse complement.
AACATGTTAAACGAAATTCGTAATTGCTAGTTCGCCTAATTTAAAAGTATCATCACATTATAAATGGCCACATTAATGTAATTGTTAATAACGGGGAAAAACGGATATGTCTTTCCTTCCGTCATTAGTGTTACCATCACTAGTATTTCCATAACTTTTTTAACATGCGTGGTTTAAATACACGACTAAAAAAACCGACATACACAAGTCAACATACATTATCTGATCTCATCTGTTTTGCACAAAAAATACTAAGTCCGGTTTCTGACACAAGTCTTGTAAGCAAATCTGTAACATTTGACCAAAATATTTATGTGACGTGCAAAAAACGCAACATCACTAGTGTAACTCCCTGAGAGGTGGGCCGAGGAGCGCAGTGGCACTCCCGCGTTAAACCAATTACGTATACGGTCCATCATACAATAGGAGACTAGTGACTATCCTCAGAATCCGAAGCTCTACTGGGAATGTCCAATTAAAAAAAAACAATGGTTCCCGTTCGGGGAATCAAAACCAGCATCTCTCGATCAGCAATCACACTTGCAACCATTCTATCATCTAGGCAAGCAAGTATACGTACGTTTAAAGTACTTTATTTAATGTCATGAGTACCTGAGGTCAGATAAAGCCGTTATTACGACACGAAAAGGCGAAGACTAAACAGGTTTCAATAAAATGGTCCCGCTGAACAAAAGACGACCGCACCTACCTACGCGCGCGCACCGCGTCTGCGGCCCGAACCGCCAGCCGCTCCTAAATGACAACCGATGTTCAGGCATCCCGACATTTAAAACAAAATATCAAGCCACCAGTTTAATGTCAAACGCTGTAAACTAAATAGACATTTTTCTTATTTACTCTTCGCGGTAAAATGCAAACGACGTTTTATAAAATCGTCCTTTATTGTAATCGGTGAACAATTGGGGCATCCCCCCACTCCTCGGCCTGCCCCTTCTGGGAAATAGCAACGTGTAATGTTATCCATTGTTTTTAAAAACGCACTCTTTATTATAAAACTATACATCACGAAAAGGTAGGCAGAGTGCAGTACACTTCGACGTTAATCATATTGTGGGTATTAAATAATAAAATTTAAATAAGGAAAAACGCAAATTAATAACAGTTACACTGTTATAGTAACGTCCGCTACGCAGCATAGTTCATTCGTGATACTATGTCATTTGTGATACTATTACCCACATACGAGTCACTCGCTCACTTTGTCTGAGAAATACGTAGTTCGAAACTATAATGAGCGGCGCAGCAAAAATAAAAGGCTGTATCGAGTGTACATGTGGCTCTCTTCATCAAGTAGGTATGTATTCAGCACGAATGTAACGGTATCACGCGCATTCAGCACACTGACCGAAGGTTGACTAAGCGACACTATTGTATGGAATTGAATGTAAAAACCCTTTCAATGTTGCGAGTGAAATATTTAAAATACGATCAACGTGTAAACACTCATTTGCCTGGTACGTGATGTTATAAAAAAAACAACCTAACTGTTATTCTTTATGAAAGGCTCGTTTAATGTCAGAGTGCAGAAATTAAATTAAATTAAATATCTTAATAAATAACAACGTTAGTTAGCCGTCGGTGCACAATAACAGTACAACGGAGGTCATCATATAATGGAACCCTAAAATACAAACAAAGAATGAACACTTATAGAGCGGCTCCTGTGGGCGAGCGGCGAGCGCGGCGGGCACGCAGAATGAACATTGAACACGCACCGTACATAATAAGCGCCGGGTACATGTCGAAGTAGGTATACAACTGCGGACGCCTCGATACGTACGAACGTGCGACGTTGCCAGACCTCTCGCCGCGCCGCGCGGCACCGCGCCGCGCTCGCTCGCTCGCTCGCTCGCCGGGCGCCGCTCCAACCGAGCGAGGTGTCCAAGGCGAACGGAACCGTGCGGCGTGTTGATTTTGAATGTCGCTTAGTTTGCAGCTCGATGCGAGAGAACCGAGTCGCGCTCATAGCACAGGCAAAACAGTATAAGAATATCGGTAACGGATAAATAATATTATTAATATGGGAGTATGTATTGTATTCTGATATGACTCATTTTTACCTATCGTGAAAGTCAATATATATATATAAATATTTTAAGTTCACAAAAAGAAAACACACTTATTAGGCGTGCTGATAGCATACTGACGCGTATAAAAAATATCTTATCTTACCTAAATTCAACGGCAACATAATATCCTAAATTCGGATAAATATTTAGATAAGGAACAAAATGAGACGTTTATACAATGACTGACTAGCTTGTATGGTTGCAATAAACTAAAGTTTTAAGGCCAAAACGATTAGGAATAAAACCATCTTTTCTTATATATTGGGAATGTATCGTTTACGCTATTTTAGGTACATTTCTTTAGATACGATTATTTATACTCAGAGCCGTATAATAATCACAGTTATATTTGAAAAAACATACGTCCACGCCTGTAATCTCCAAAGAGGTAGGCAGAGGAATGCAGAATACTCCCACGTTTTACCGGTTACGTTTACGTCCCACTATGTAATAGGCGGTGAGCCTACTGCCATGCATCGGGCACATATCCAGACTCCGAAGCACTACTAGAGAATCAAAATTAGAAAGTAATGTAGCTCGCTGCAATGATTTTATTGCTATTTTTCTTGTATTAATCAACAATGCTAATGAAACTAAGAGATCAGTACCGACAACTGTGCGCTTGTGGCACCACAACGGCGAGTTAGTGGAACACGCAGGCGCAGTCGAGGCGAGGCCCGGCCGGCGACGGCGTTAAACGTATTATATTATTCACAATGCAAAACATATTCAGTCGGATAAATTAATATTAATTCAAACCATTGGCCGTAAACCGAATGCATAATATGTATTTACTATACAGAAAGCAGATTCTACACACAAGATAAATACCGCACGGTCGTATGTAAAATAAAAGAAGAAAGTGGAATCGTGAAATTTGGTATGGTTAGTATGTACGTTTCAAGACGTCAATAACAGACTGTTATTGGATTTGCGTCCATTCTTCAAAATTGGATGAATAGATGTGTTAAGACTTATATAAATAATACTGAACCAATACTTAAGAGTGTATGTTATCAAGTAATAACATTAAATAGTACATTAAGATTAAAAATAATTTACGTTATCACAATCCATTAAGTGTGTATGTACTGATAACCTTATTGGTTCCAATGTTAATTCGTGCACATAAAATTGAAATAGCAAGCATCGAGTTATTAGTTCCAAGCTACGGTCCTTATTATTGTAGGTAGGTACCTACATGTAAAATTTTGTACTTATACAGTTGAACGTGGCAAGGACTTCAAGTACATAAGTGTTAAAATCATAAATGAAAAATAAAATTATTTTTCCCTCTCAGCAGTTCAGAGAATAAATAATAAGAAGTAAGTAATAATTAAACAATTGTATACATTGTGTTCGCGACAGTACAGTTTGGCCAGCGGGGTTCGATAACCGCGCGCCGGTACTGCTGCTTTTGGAGCGCGACATTGCTAAATAGCGGTGGAGCAACGGCTGTTCTTCTATTGCACTTAGGATATCTAAGTAGTTGAACTTAAAACTGAAATTCCTGAACTTTGAATTATATTACGCTATATTCAAATGAAATCTGTTAAATTTATAAAAAAAGTGTACAAAAATTCTAAGATTAATGGTGAAAACAGCTTTGGTTTAATTATTTAAATGAAATGATTCGGTTCTAATAATACTATCATTTTAATAGGAATCGCAAATCTCCGATTAACTTTTTTTTAAATAAATGCGATATGTTAAACACAAATAAATAATGTACATACATTGTGTATTAGTTTTTCTTCATAAAACGCAATAACGCATGGTGATTATACTGTTAAACATTGTATTTCATAACGTACGTGTGGCATAGAACAACTGTTACGATTTCATTTACGAAAACGCATGCTCAGCAAACGGGACGACCGACAGACTGGCCAATGGGTGAGCGCTTAATGACGTCCGTGAGCATGTGCAACATCACAGAGGTGGCTGCTAGTGCATAACCAAACACTTTCCATACTGTCGCTGCACACTAGGAATAGATCAGGTGGAGTCCGTTTTCGATGCACATTGACGTATAAAAGAACGGACTAATCGATCGGTCGAGGATAGCGTTGTGTCCAATTTACACGTTATAAACGACGATCAAATCAAACCTTTTAGTCTCAAAATCTTATTTTTATTATATCACCGAGCCAAGTACTTTACGGGTTAAACAAAGTGCTAATGACATGAGGTAGTAATTATACATTGTGTTCTAGTCTAGTCTTAATGTTTCCGATGTTTTCATTGTTTTCAATGCGACTTCGAAGTGTTTCATACCGGTAATACGTAGCACCGGCGACCGTACGTCCTATGCATACACGGTCACGTGGCTCTGTGACGGGTGTAGTGTTAATTAAAATGAACTAATACATTTTGAAATCCCGTGAGGCCAGTCAGTCCATGGAAGTTATCGACCTCTTTTTATTCTGTAGACTTGCGTTTGTCAGCGAATACATACATATAAATACACGACTTTAAATTCGAATACATTGTTTACTTCGGCTTTTAACGGGCTCAACGCGAAAGACATTGGCACTGTCTCAATATTACGTATTTCATACTTTCATCTGTAGAGCAACGTATTCTGTCGCTTTTGACTTGATATGCAGAATGAGCAGCATAAAGAGTAAGACTTAGGACTCCTTTACAATACAATCTTGCAGATTTTAGATATGAACCACACTGTAATAAATAGTCGTTAAAAATTGAAAATTCTTAGACATTTAAAATACCTGGATTCACAACGTCTTCGACGGCTCGTTTATCCACGGATCGAACCGCGACATCACATTTTTCGGTTCGTTCCAATTAGCCACAATCGATACCAAGTCGTATACCATATCTAGTATCGATTGAAAGAATGAACGTCAGCTTTACATCCTCCACGAAACTAGCGTCAATACCCTTTCCTACTTCATTATCAAATTTTAATCTACGATTCATTGACCCCATAACATTTATTCAAGACCATTCATGTATACGCACGATAAATCTAAGGTAAATTGATGTAAGGTCAAGAGTTCCGCAACTGCTAATTCCAATTGATTCTGTAACATAGGGTCAGGTTTACCAAACTTTATTGTTGACTATTCATTTTTAATCGTTGCCTATTGATTGAATGAATCAATCAAATCAGTCGAAGTTGCGAAGAAGAGAAGTGCGTGATGATCTTCAAACAGCTGAACAAATATTATCTAGTCCTAGCTTCAGAAAACTTACGATGAAGTTTTCAAACAACAAAATCAAAATCGGTTTGTTTTTTCAGAAGCTGCGATGCCACAGATAGACACAAACACGTAAAAGTCTTAAAAAATAATAGTTAACTACATTATATTGCTCGATATGTATTTCAAGTTCTCAACAGGATTGCAAGACGTTAGGTAGTTTCGTAAAAAAGGCTCATATCATTACAATGTATTTTACGAAGTAAGTGTTATCTTATGTTTAGTTTTATAATATTGTCACAAAAACCGTCGAGAACGGATGAAGAGGGTGACGAATGTAGAAGTCTGTAAGGATACAGGATCTGTAGCTCTCCAGGATCTGTCTACACATATATAATAATAACAGTATAAATAGTACATTATGATTGTTTATTACTTTTAAATATTAATCTAACTACAGATGATGTAATCTACCTGTCTCGTCTCATTTACATATTTTAATCTAGGGAACTACGAAAGTGAATTCGGACAAAGTATTCGGACTTATAATAAGGGCGGGCGATTCCTGACAAATGTTTGGACAAATGAGAGTGTATGTATATTCCCTTATCTATAATATCACAATTGTATGAAATAAAATCTCAATGTTGTTATTTTAATAATACACATTATTTAAACGCCTTCATTTATTTAAAAAATCGGGTAAACGTTCCTTTAAAAAAAATCATGATAGGTCAAACACTTTGGTTTTATTGATGTGATAGATGAATCATACTGTTGATTTTTAGACTAATATGTTTGACGAGAAATATCAGTATAAAGTCACTCAACGCACTGCGAAGCGATCTATGGTCGAAGTTCTTCTGTATATCTTCCAGGATTATCTTCTGGACCAGAAACCAATCTGTTCGTTAGGGAGGTAAAATCGTTGGTATGGTTTAAAAGACTAACAACGTTAAGACAAACGTTGTGTTGGAAGAAGCCCTACAACTAAGTAACATGGCATATGCAAAAAGCTGCAGGCGACAAGCTGAGAACAGGGCGCGATGGCGATCAGTAAAGGAAGTCCAGCAAAAAATTCAAAAATATTTTGATTTATGACTTACATATATGTAACAACGATGTTCATAATACTTTATTTATTTTATTATACTTAGCGTAAAAAATTCAAATATTAGGATTGGCTTCCATTTATTCAACACAACTTAAGTTTCCGGGATAGCAGAGCACTGTTTTATCCTACGCTAGCCCATAATTGCGGTCGTGTCTTTAACAATTACATGATAGTGTCCTATTATTTTAATGTTATAAACACGAATGTTTGTAAGTATGGATAGATGTTTGTTATCCTTTCACATAACATCATAACAGCATATACATCAAGAATAACACATAAACTACAATTTATAAAGATATTCTGCAAATTTCCCAAAATATCAAGTACAAGTAAATAGGATATGCCGAGCTGG